>JBBPBX010018390.1:25389-45660 GCA_038048925.1 Garcialebias charrua | reverse complement strand
GGGAACTGTGCCTCTGATCTCCACTACGGGGTCAGCGAGAAAGTGATCCAGGGCTGGAGGAAATCAGAGGGACTACTCCAAGCCATGAAGCGCTCCAAGCGGGCCAACAGGGGCCAGAAAGCGCGCTGGCCACAGCTGGAGGAGAAGGTCAAAGCCTGGGTCCTCGCTGAGCGCGCCTCTGGGAGAGGGGTCTCCACGGTGCAGCTGCGTCTCCACGCCATGGCTGTAGCAAAGGACATGGAGCTCTCTGAGTTTGCTGGTGGTCCTAGCTGGTGTTTCAGATTTATGAAACGCCATGATCTTTCTATAAGGGCAAGAACCACCATGTGCCAGAAGCTCCCGGTCAACTTCCAGGAGAAAGTGGACAGCTTTCGTGCTTTCTTGAGTCGCCAGGTAAGCTAACATGTTTTTTTGGTGTGTTTAATGTACCCATATCTTGCTAAATTTTAATATATTAATTTAATATAAAATTGCACGCTCACAGTGAGTTTGTGGTCTGTGAGTGCACGCTCGTTTCTTTTGTTTACTGTACGCTAATGTCTGCTTTCGTGCCTTCGTTCGTGTGTCGCCAGGTACCGGTAAGCTAACATGTTTTTTTTGTGTGTGTTTAACGTACCTGTATCTTGCTAAATTTTAATATATTAATTTAATATAAAATCGATGGATACAGGTTTGGAATGCACGTGTGGACAAACAAACAAACATTTTAATGTTGCAGGTCTGTTTACACGCTCACAACAGGTCTGTGGGTGCGAGCGCTCGATTATTTTCTTTACTGTAGCCCTACGCTAATTTCTGCCTTTGTCTGTCTCACACAAGGTCCAGACGCATTGAGTCACTGCGGACCACATTACAAATATGGACGAAGTCCCATTGACGTTTGATATACCGCTTGGGAGGAGCGTGTCCCAGAAGGGAGAAAAATCCATCAACATTCTGACCACAGGCCATGAAAAATCACATTTCACTGTAGTTCTGGCCTGTGGCGCAGACGGTTGCAAACTCCCCCCACTCGTGATATTCAAATGAAAAACAATGCCGAAGGAGGACTTCACCCCTCGCGTTGTGGTCTCTGTGAACCCCAAAGGCTGGATGGACGAAGCCATGATGTTGTTCTGGCTGAACAAATGCTTTGTTCATCGTCCTGATGGCTTTTTTAGGACCAAAAAAGCACTGTTGGTGATGGACAGTATGAGGGCCCACATCACAGACTCGATGAAGGACAAAATCAAAACATTGAACACCGTGCCAACCATAATTCCAGGTGGGCTCACAAAAATCCTTCAGCCATTGGACATCAGTGTGAACCGCAGCTTCAAGTGCTCTCTTAGAAAGCTTTGGGAGGACTGGCTG
The DNA here is from genome assembly GCA_038048925.1 of Garcialebias charrua. Classification (NCBI taxonomy): domain Eukaryota; kingdom Metazoa; phylum Chordata; class Actinopteri; order Cyprinodontiformes; family Rivulidae; genus Garcialebias; species Garcialebias charrua. Next base: position 44,307 of record JBBPBX010018390.1, on the reverse strand, counting down.
GTATCTGGAGAGCACTCCTTCACTGCCACTGGGAGGATGAGGCACGCCACTTTCTCCCAGGCAGTAGAGTGGATAGACAAGGCCTGGGCATCGGTCACCACCAGGACCATCCAGGCTGGTTTTAAGAAGGTGGGTATCCTCCCACAGTCTGTTGGAGCTGCAGAGGACTTGGACAGCGGTGAGGAGGAGGAGATGGAGGGACAGGGGCCTTTGACAACTGGAAACCTGCCTCCTTCTCTTGCAGAACTGTTCGCCAGTGATACTGAGGACGAGAAGTTTGAAGGTTTTGAGTAGGGGGAACAATTTTTGCGCTGAAAAGCGGGTCTGTTTTCTGGGTGCGCGCTTCGTGTTATTTACGTTCTAAAATAAGCTGATTTGTAATCATTTATTAACAAAAATTAAACAGAGACAGACTAACATACATTTTCAGCTAATAATTTTTTAGGCGTTTCTGTAGTTAAATTTTAATGAAATTCAGCTTGCGCTGAAAAGCGGAAATGCTCTGTATGGGTGCGCGCTTCGTGTTATTTACGTTCTAAAATAAGCTGATTTGTAATAATTTATTAACAACAATTAAACAGAGACACACTAACATATATATTCAGCTAACGTTTTTTTTAGGCATTTAAATTTGAATGAAACGTAGGGTTTCCGCCCGTTACGCGCGCACGTATTGTTTCATCAGATGTAGAGAAACAATTTTTTTAATCCAGCTCATTTCACAATTACGTTCATTTATTAAGGAAAAGTTCAGCTCAGCCTCGGACACATATTTGCTATAATTTTTAGCAAACAAATAATTGTTTTTAAGTGTTAATCTTCTTAAAAGCCTTGCTATGCGCTCCTGTGGCAGACATTTGCAACAGAGCTAAACACTCGGTCCACATTTCCGGGTTGTCTCAGCGGTGACGCGTCACGTCAGCGGTGGATGACACGTTACGTCGGCGGTGACGTAGGTGCGACCTATATTTAGGTGCGACCCGTATATGGATTTTTCCAATATTTTGACAATAATTGGACAAAGCGACCTATATTCCGGTGCGACCTATAGTCCGGAAAATACGGTATATACGCCGGATGCCCTTCCTGACACAACCACAGACCTCCGAGCTACCATAGCCCTCTGTGTGGAGCTACCATGTTGGATACCCAGGGGAGCAGATGGTAGGGGTTAAGGGTCTTGCTCAAGTACCCAGAGTGGGGCAAATGAAGGTGGAGGCAGGTGTGGGTGTTTCATCTTTCCCACCCATATTTTAATGTTGTCGGTCCAGGGAGTTGAACCAGTGACCTCACAGGCTGACTTTTCTAACCTCTGCGCCACCACTCCCCACAGTAAAGTGAAATACTTCAAACATAAGAAATAAGACCTTGTGGTCGGAGTCATCAATTTAATTTTACTTCTTTCTGCTCCCGTAGTCAAACCTAGTACTAGTCCTTAACCTGAAATTAGACTGTAAACACGCGGAAAGTGGCGAGACGGCCAGGAGTAGCTTTAGCGTCTCATAGGTGTTACACAAACAAAACTTTTATTCTGAAGGATTTTTATTCATCCCAGGGTTTGGACTTTCTCTCCGTGACGGAGAATTGGATTTCTCCGGGTGAGTCCAGAGTTTTTTCAGAACTATTACCCCATGGCTGCTCACATTTTAATACCCCAAGTTCCTCGGGTCATGGAAGAGGTTTGGCTGTTATTTATAAATCATGTTTTGACTGTAAGCAGCTGTCCCCCTCTCCCCCGACTGCGTTTTCTACATTTGAACTGAGCATGTTTGAGTTAGGCTGCGCTCCTCCGCTTCTGTGCGCAGTCATCTACAGGCCTCCCAAGTATAATAAGGACTTCATACGGAATTTTTCTGATTTCTTGAGTGATCACATGTCCAAATATGAACAAGTTTTATTTTTTGGAGATTTTAATATTCACGTGTGTTGCACTGGAAAGCCACTGGTGAAGGATTTCTTAGATGTAGTGGATGCTTTTGGCCTCACTCAGTCAGTGAAAGGCCCACCCCATGAACGTGCGTACACCCTGGACCTTGTTTTATCCTATGGTTTCCATTTTTAACTTGGAAATTGGTGATGCATTGTTTTCAGACCATAAGCCTGTTTTATTTGATTTTATTCCTGTTTCTAAACCTGTTAAACCCTGTGCTCCTGCTCAAAGCTGCCGTGTTTTTAACTCATCCTCTGCTGCTCATTTCTCCACCGTATTTAATTATTTAGATTCACAGCTCTCTGTGTCTCTCAGCACTGAGGAGCTTTCACTATATTTTGATTCTTTATGCAACACTGCTTTGAATGATGTGGCCCCAATTAAAACTAGGCGTTCAAAGCCAAAATCTGACCCGTGGTTGAGTGACAATACACGTGCCATTAGACAGGAATGCAGGAGAAATTAACGCAAATGGAGAAAGGACAAACTCCAAGTCTCTTTTGATATGCCAAGAGAGAGAGTTGGCATCGCTATCAAAGAGCTGTGAAAACAGCCAGAGCAAAATATTTCTCTGACATTATTGTTGCCAACTCTCACAATCACTGTGTTCTTTACAATACAATCAACACTGTCCTCAATTCACACAAACCGGTTCCTCTTGAAACATCCAGAGAACTTTGTGATAAGTTTCTTCAAATTTTTTGGGACAAAGTAACGAACACTAGGGCTTGTACAGTATTTCTTTTCCTTCCAATGACCCCTCCATCTCAGTCCCCTGTCCTGCATTTTTTAATCATCTGGAGCCTATTTCTCTCTCTTATCTAGATAAACTGGTCACCAGTATGAAATCATCGGGTTCCCCCCTTGATGCTTTGCCTCCTTGTTTTCTTAAGGAGGTATTTTCTACTGTTGGCTCCTTTGTCCTAAATGTGATCAATAGCAGCTTGATGTTTAGCGTGGTACCAAGCAATTTTAGACATGCTGTGGTGCAACCATTGTTGAAAAAAACCTGGCCTTGATCCAACCTCTTTGGCAAACTTTAGGCCAATCTCAAAGTTACCTTTAATATCCAAAATTTTGAAAAAAGTTATTTACATCCAGCTGAAGGCCTTTTTGGATGAATTTAAAATTTTGGAGGTCTTCCAGTCTGGTTTCAAAACGTACCACAGCACTGAATCTGCTCTTTTAAGGGTTTTTAATGACATATTTTTATCACTGGATTCTGGAAACTGTGTTTTACTTGTGCTTTTAGCTTTAACAGCTGCTTTCGACATGGTCGACCATGACATTCTTATTGCCAGATTGGAGCAGTGGGTGGGCATCACTGGCTCAGCTCTGCAGTGGTTTAGGTCCTACCTTTCCAATAGAAGTATCAGTGTGATTATGGATAATTTTACCTCTGCCTCTGTTGCTCTCCGCTGGGGTGTACCCCAGGGCGCCATCCTTGGTCCTCTCCTCTTTTCGCTTTATCTTCTGCCACTCGGTTCTATTTTCAGAATGCATGGTGTGCAATTTCATTTATATAGAATAGAATAGAATATATCTTTATTGGCATCGTCATTGCACCGGAGCACAAAAACATCGCAATTGACGCACACACAGTCCTTGAGAAAGGGGACGTATACACGTAGCCGCAGCAGAAATTAATCTGTGCCGTCACAATCAGATATGGAAAAAAAGGAAGGTTACAATAGGTAATCAGTGGTATTCAAAAAAGATTCTATCACATCTTGTCTTTCAAGACACCAGTGGTAGGCAACGCTAATCCAAAAATTAGTTCCGCTATTTCTAAAGCACTTATTAATTTATTTAGGTCCGCAATTTCAAAAGCACTAATGTCTTATGAAAATTAGGGGAAGCTAATTCTAATCCGCTAATTAAATAATAATAATAATAATAATAATAAACTTTATTTGTATAGCAATGCCTTGCATTGACCAAGGTGCTTAACAGGATAAAAAGATGAATAAACTGGAACAATAAATCAATGAAAATAGAATAGGAAACAACAGCAATAAAAGAAGGCAATGGAAATAAAAAATGCTACATACTAAAATAACACTAAAATAACACAAGTAATAAAAGTTACCGGTACACACTGAAAGCTTTTTTGAACAAGTGGAAATAAAAAGGCAATGGAAATAAAAAAATGTTACATATTAAAATACCAAAAGTAATAAAAGTTACACACTGGAAGCTTATTTGAACAAGTGGAAATAGAAAGGCAATGGAAATAAAAAATGCTACATATTAAAATACCAAAAGTAATAAAAGTTACACACTGAAAGCTTTTTTGAACAAGTGGGTCTTCAGTCTGGTTTTGAACAGAGTCAGATCAGAGGTGGCACGCAGCTCAAGGGGGAGACTGTTCCAGGCTTTAGGGCCGGCAACAGAAAATGACCGGTCTCCCCATTGTTTGTACCTTGAGCGAGGCACCTCCAGCAGGTGTTGACTGGCAGATCGTAAATCTCTGCCGGGCTGATGGGCTTTCAAAAGTTCTGAGATGTAGAGAGGTGCAAGTCCATTCAGAGCTTTGAAAACAAACAGGAGCAGCTTGAACTGTATCCTGAACTGAACCGGGAGCCAGTGTAGAGAGGACAGGACAGGAGTGATGTGTTCATATTTTCGTGTGTTGGTCAAAAAGCGCGCGGCAGAGTTCTGTACAAGCTGTAAACGGGAGATGGAGGATTGATTAATACCAACATACAAAGCATTACAATAGTCAAGTCTGGAGGTCACAAAGGCATGGATGGCCTTCTCCAGATCACCACGGCTGAGAAATGACTCAACTAAATTCAACAATTGGTAGCAGCAAGTTATGCAATATTTGCACTACACTGCCAACTAGCGGTGCATGAACTGTTATACAGTAAGTTGTTTGAGTTTCAGAGTATTTAGTTTGGTTCTCTTCAACAGGTTTGACAAGGACAAAATGTACCCATTCCAAAGTCTGTTAGCTAAACTGCAGACATATTTGGCTGTTTTTTTTTTCTTCTTTTGTTACTTTTAGTACCACTAGATCGCATGTGTCAAACTCAAGGCCCGTGGGCCAAATCCGGCCTACCATAACCGTTTCTGTGGCTCTCTACACCCTAGAACTTCAAGATAACAGTTGTAAGCATGTTGCTCTCAGGTGGTGGGTCCCCATCCCTACACTCCCTGGTCTCTCTGTTAATTGTCTTGCTTATCTCCTCCATTTTGTTGTCCAGGTGTTTGTGATTGTCATGCTGTGTGTTCATGTACCTGTATATAAAGTCAGGGATTTTTTAATTGATAAAGCTCTGTATATGTTGTATAACACAATCATTGTTCCACATTTAATCTATTGTATTGAGGTTTGGGGAAAAGCGTGCAAAACAATTACAAAGCCTGTTTTTATTTTACAAAAGAGAGCTGTAAGAGTAATCACCAGAAAACATTTCAGTCACCCATCAAACACCTTGTTTCTTCAGCTAAATTTATTGAAATTCCAGGAATTGGTAGAATATAGTATTTTATCAGTTATGTATAGGGCTCATAATAACACATTACCTTTAAATATCCAAAGAAATTTTATAAAAAGACAAAGTTATTACAATCTCAAAGGGACAGATATTCATCAAACCACAATTCAGAACCAGCTTAAAGGGACGGTCTACCTCAATTCAGGGAGTTCGATTGTGGAATGTTCTGGAGAGTGATGTTAAAAATGCAAAATCAATGTATACATTTAAGAAAAAGGTCAAAAAGGACTTGCTCAAAAACTATATATGATGTAGCTTAGTGTGTTTGTGTACTTATGTTGTACTTATGATGTAGCTTAGTGTGTTTGTGTATTACAGTTAGAAAAATTTAGTAGAGTTATTCATTTTGTGATGTAGTTTGTGTATTAGAAAAATTAAGTAGAGTTATTCATTTTGTGATGTAGTTTGAAGGTTATCATTGGTTGAACAAACTGTGAAATAAGGGGCAGATATAATAATAAGATATCATCTTCTTTCTGCTCCTTTCATTTTATCCTACTTGTATTCTTGTATCTGATGAAACTGTTTTGTATTGTTCTTTTAAAATGAATGAATAAACATCAAATCAAATCAAAAATAAGTCTGTATCTCTGTGTTTATCGTTGTCCTGGCATTGTCTCCTGTTGCCTCTGTCTCCTGAGTTCCTTGTGATTCCCTGAGTATGTAAGTTTGCTGCCCTGTCAGCTTTTTTATGTTCTTTTTTTCTTTTTTCTTTTCTTTTTTTTCTTTTCTTTTTTTATTTTTATTTTATTTTTTATAAAAGAAACAAGTACAAAAAAAAACTTACAATGTCAAACATGGCTCGAGACTTAAGGCATGCATAGCACAAAAGAGAATAAAGGCACATAAACAAAAACAAAAATGTGTCTTGGGCAGCTTACAACAGAAATTCGTTACAGATTGTTTTAGTTTTTAAAGCTTTGGCATTAGTACAGTACTTTAAAGTAGCTAAGTAAGAGGAAATATAATTAGAAAACACTATAAATCTAGGTTTTAGCAAGGAGAATTTACAACTGTGGATGTAAAATTTGGCTAAGAGTAGTATTAAATTTACAACAAAAACTTTCTTACTTGAAATATTTGGACAAAAGAAACCAAACAGTATAATTTTAGCGTCAAATGGTAGGTCAATTTCTAACTTTCTATTTACATACATGAAAATGTCTTTCCAGAACACCTGAGTATGAGAACAGTCCCAGAAGAGATGGATGATGGTCTCCTCAGAGCTGTGGCAGAGTGAACACATTGGGTCTACGTTTGGACGGTACTTGGAGATTATATAGTTTACAGGATAACATTTATGCAGAATCTTTAGGGATACTTCTCGAATCTTATTAGTTATAAAGTATTTTCTAGGTAACAACCAAACATCTTTCCAACAGATATCATTAAATAAATTATCCCAGAAGAATATAGAAGCAGGTTTACTAATACATTCTCTAATTATTAATTCTCTAATACATTTGTTATTTGTTTTTTCACTTAAAAAAGGGTCAGAGTTACCAATGAATAATTCTTCAGTTAAATAGTTCGTGCTGTTGTGTACAGGATTTGACATCAACATTTTTACACCAGATGGAATTGCATCAAAGACAATTGCAAATTCTTTTGGTAGTACTGGAAAGTTATACGTAGTTAAAAATTCACTGTAAGAGTAAGTGTTGCCGTCTTTGTTGAATAACTGATGTACATGAACTATTCCTCTGTCAAACCAATTTTTAAAGAAAATAGATTTATGTTTAAAACAAATGTCTTTGTTATTCCAAATATAGTATTTGTGTGGAGAGAAATTGTGTTTGTGAACCAGAGTCCAGCACAAAAACAGCTGTTTGTGGAAGTTGGAGAGTTTGATCGGAATTTTGTCAATGTTGTAATTACACCTTAAAATAAAAGATAGACCACCCAATGCTTCAAATACATGTGTTGAAATGAAGTTCCACAAAGAGTTTGGATTTAAGAGATATCTTTTGATCCATTTAATTTTAAAGGAGGCTTTTTTATGTTCTTAATTTCTGTGGCCGTCGCGGACGCCATTTTGAAGAGTACTAATGGTGAACTACTTTTTTAAATCCAGCAGATTTGACCATTTCGTGAAACTCTCAAGCTCAGAAAAACTTGTGCTATAACGTCAGCTATAAAATATATTTTTTCTCAGCAAAGAAATAATTGTTTTACCGTGTTTTGTTGTAAAATCCTGGCTTCTGTGGCCGTCGCGGACGCCATTTTGAAGAGTGCTAATGGCGAACTTCTTTTTTAAATCCAGACGCGTCGCGTAGGCCGCTGAGAAACATCCACAAGTTCACCCTCCATGTTAAAAAGTCTTCGTCTGACTCTTCGAAAACAAGCAATAAGGCTGCAGAGTAACACACTGGCTGCTAACTGCTAGAGAGAGAGCACACACCAAGAGACTGAGGGGGACGCTTTTTTGTCACGGACCACATCCGGCGCTGACAGGATATAGTCTGTTAGCAGTCGTCCGAGCTCGTAAATAAGTTTTTTCGTTTTTACTGATAGATAATTAGTTATTAGCGGTACTGCATTTTAAATAAAAATAGCACAAATCCGCTTATGAATTATAAGTTAGTCAATCCGCTGTAAAGCTAACAAATTGTTTAGGTACGCTATAAGCGGATTAGCGCTCCCTAGCGGTCGGAGGTCCACCACTGCAAGACACTCTATGATACAGTCAAAAAACTCTACCAGCCAAGCACAGATAAGACAAATCACAATTTGCATTTTGGTGGCGAAGCAGTGAGATAAAGTCTGTGGGCACCGTCCAGATTAGAGCACAGTTCTGCAGATGGAAACAGCCGGCCTTATCTGAAGTACACAGAGAGCTCTCGGCGGGGAGGAGGGGGAGGGGGTGCGACAGTGGTTCTTCAGTTGCTCAGACTAAAGGAGAAATTTGTAGTCAGCCTTGTTCAAGGTTGCTTGGGGTGTCCCGATTAGATTAGTTGATTTATTTGTTTTCAGGGCAGGCTTTGGTGAACTTTTACCGTAGCCTTGAGTCCAGGTGCTGTCTGAAATCCAATTTCTCCAAATTACGTGAAGCTTTCATCCGACCCGAGCTATGGGTCCATGTGTCCCCCCCCCCGGTGTAGTCCGCTCGGCTGCAAACAAGTCCCAAACCGCACCTCAGGTCTGCGGTCCTCAACGGCCGTTCCCACCGTGCGATTAAGCTCATACAGCAGCTGGTTCATTGAGGTCACAGCTCGGATCACAGACTCGTTCTGAGTAGGAAGCTTAGACAGCGCGTTGATCGCTGCGGACGTCTTCCTGATTTTCCAGTAGCAGAGGCACCCACACAAGCCAAAAAGCAGCGTACCTGTTACCATAAATCCAATTATGAATAGGTTTTCCACGTCCTCTACCGAAAGAACGGTCAAACACATAATTTTCCATTCTCCCCAGGAATCCATGATGTATCCGGCCGCGTGCGTGTCCAAGGGGCACACCGGTTCTCCTGGACCGGAGCACTTCGTGGAAAAAAAAAATATCGATAGAGGAAACAGCCCACGCCACTAAATCCATGTTCCAAATTGCTTCGAGTGAGCACTGAAGAGCTGCAGACGAGACAAAAGTAGCAAAAGCAGGGGGGAGGAAAACTTGAGGGAAGGAGCGGAGCAGAGAAGCAGCTGCTACGCCAAGAGCCAGAAGTAGAATATGCGGATGACTGTCAAGTCTACTTCCCTTTAAAACAAAATGGCTCCACACAGTCTCTCCTGGACTGTCTTGATGACATTAGAAGGTGGATGGCACTTAATTTCCTCAATTTTAATGAAAAAAAAAAGACTGAGGTTATGGTCTTTAAACCCAGTTTTCCTAACGGTCTCCCCACCTTTGATTTTTCCTCCTTGGCCCCATATGAAAAATTGATTGTGACAAATCTAGGAGTGAAAATGGACCCCTGCCTGATACTTGACTGTTATATCAACAGCATGGTTAAGTCCTCTTTCTTTCAACTGAGGCGCCTGTCAAAAATCAAGCCCCTCCTTTCTAGGCACCATTTAGAGACAGTAATCCATGCTTTTATTACTTCACGGCTGGATTATTGTAACTCTCTTCTGATTGGAGTTAGCCAGGCCTCGCTCTCACAGTTGCAGCTGGTACAGAATGCTGCTGCACGATTTTTGACTGGTACAGGCAGACGTGAGCACATCACTCCAGTTTTGGTGTCCCTTCATTGGCTTCCTGTCCAGTTTCAAATCCATTCTAAAGTTTTATTGTTTGTTTAAAGTCTTTGAATTGTTTTAGTCCCTCTTATCTGTCTGAACTGCTTCACCTTTACATGTCATCGCATGCTCTCAGATCCTCTGATCAGATGTTTTTAGCAGTCCCAAAAACCTTTTATAAATCCAGAGGAGACAGAACCTTTTCAGCTCTGGCTCCTAAATTGTGGAACGAGCTGCCACTGAAGGTCAGGCAGGCCCCATGAATATCTGTTTTTAAAACTCGTTTCAAAACACTTTTTTTTTTCATTGGCTTTTAACCTAGAGTGAGTTAGCATCTCTGTCTTAATGTTGCATTCTTTTACTTGTGATGTTCTGATTATTTTATATGATTGTTTTTATTGTTTTGTGCTTGTTTTTGTCTTTGTACAGCACTTCGGACGGCTGATATGTTGTATTTTAAGTGCTTTAGAAATAAATTGGTATGGTATGGTATGTTATGTCCCATCTCCGTATACTATTCCTATCTCCTCTCTTCAGTCCTCTGACTGTCATATTTCTTCTTGGCTAACCTCTTTCTTTGAATGGCGTCCTGCACTTCACTATTTCACCACCAGGTTTCCTTATCACCCATTCTCTGTCCAGATGACACACCAAGTACCTTCCTACCTTCTCTCTAATTGCTGTTGCTGTTGTACCGTAGCCCAGTCATTTGGAAGCTCTTTCTTACCCTCCAGAGCCTTTAACAGCTCCTCTCTGAATTTCTCACAACATTCTTCTTTCTTCAGCTTCCACCATTTGGTCTTATTCTCTGGTTTTACTCTTTTTCTCTTTGTCACAACAACAGTCATTCTACACACAACCATCCAATGCTCTTTGGCCATGCTCTCTCCTGCCACAACCTTACAGTCTCCAATCTCCGTCAGGTTTCCTCTTCTACACAGAATGTAGTCGACCTGCATACTCCTTCCTCCACTCTTAAGGCCGAGATACACTCGAGCGTCCTCACGGTACGCCTATACGCAGCGTACGTACGTCAAGGCAAAAGCGTAGCCCCGCGTAGCCCCTCAGGGCATGTACGCGCAAAGCTTTTTTTTTACTACGCGTGCGCGATACGCGTGCGCGATACGCGGTGTCTGACCATAAACTTCCCGGCGCCGGACTGTTTTGTATGTTACACAAATGAAATAAATTCCCCTTCTTTATCGCTGATCGGGCCTTTTCTTTTGTTTTTTTGCCTAAAGTCAAGTAACCGCTTCTTCCTCCGTTCACTCGATGATTGAAATGAATGAATTCAGGTCCTACCTGGGTGCGCGATGTTTTAAATATTCCCTGGTGGGCTGTGTGCTGCAGGAAAAGCGCTCCCTGTTATTATTTTTATTTCTGAGAGAACTTTTTATAACATATATAGTAGAAACACCGTATCAGAACACCGCAGAAGTCTGAGCGAGCTGCTCATGATGCATTCTCGAGGTTTCACTTTCAGCTGACTGAAGGCTGTCAATCATTTCAGTAGGCGTGTCAGCAAGTGACCAATCAGCGAGTCCCCTCCGTGTGCAGCTGCTCATATTACAACAAGGAGAACGCGAGCGTTTAGAAAGCTAATAGTTTCTGACATATGCTGAAGCATATCAGCAAAACACATGCGCACAAAATGCGCGCGTATGGTGGCGTACCTGAGGACGCATGAGTGTATCTCGGGCTTTATAGGTCACTCTATGTTCCTCCTTCTTTTGGAAATAGGTATTGACTATAGCCATTTCCATTCTCTTGGCAAAATCCACCACCATCTGTCCTTCCTGGTTTCTTTCCTTGACACCAAACCTACCCATCACTTCCTCATCCCCTCTGTTTCCTTCACCAACATGTCCATTCAGGTCTGCTCCAATCACCACTCTTTCCTCCCTGGGAATACTCTCTATCACTTCATCCAAATCTTTCCAAAATGTATCTTTCTCCTCCCCATCACATCCAACCTGTGGAGCATAACCACTTACTATGTTTAGCATCAGACCTTCTACTTCTACCTTCAGACACATCACCCTATCTGACACTCTCTTCACCTCTACTACATTCTTTGCCAACTCCTCCTTCAGGACCACCCCTACTCCATTTCTCTTTCTATCCACACCATGGTAAAACAGTTTGAACCCTGCTCCAATGCTGCGAGCCTTGCTGCCCTTCCACTTGGTCTCTTGGACACATAAAACATCTACCTTCCTTCTCTGCATCATGTCAGCCAGCTCTCTACCTTTGCCTGTCATTGTCCCCACATTTAGAGTTGCAACTCTCAGTCCTACATTCTTCACTTTCCTCCTTTCCCTCTGTCTCCTGACATGTTTCCCTCCTCAGGGTCTTGGACTAACAGTAGCACAATTTCTGCCAGCACCCTGTTTGTCAACAGCACCGGTGGTGGTCGTTGTTAACCCGGGCCTTGACCGATCCGGTATGGTTTTATTTTGATGAACTTGCATTATGGTTTTCGCAAAATTGTTTTACATTGGATGCCATTCCTGACACAACACTCAGCATTTACCCGGGCTTGGGACCGGCACAAGAGATATACAGGTAGTCCCCGACTTACGAGCGCTCTTACTTACGAGGTCCCGGACTTACGAGCATGCATCTCATTAAAAAAATAAAAATAATAATTTTTTTATTTTTTTTTTTTTATTTTTTTTTTTTTTTTATAAATGAATACATGTACAGTACTGGACAGTCACCAAGCACTTAGCCTATCCTAACACAGTTTTTAAAGATGAAGGAATAAGTTGAATTGTCTCCCTTTCACATAAAGGGAGCAAGCTCCCTATGGAGCCTGCAGGGAGGAGGGAGACAATTCAACTGACTCCTTCATCTTTAAAAACTGTGTTAGGATAGGCTAAGTGCTTGGTGACTGTACAGTACTGTACATTTATCTATTTATAAATAAAAAACAATAAAAAATAAAAATACTGTATATACTGTATATTTTTAATAAATAGATAAATGTACAGTACTGTACAGTCACCAAGCACTTAGCCTATCCTAACACAGTTTTTAAAGATGAAGGAGTCAGTTGAATTGTCTCCCTCCTCCCTGCAGGCTCCATAGGGAGCTTGCTCCCTTTATGTGAAAGGGAGACAATTCAACTTATTCCTTCATCTTTAAAAACTGTGTTAGGATAGGCTAAGTGCTTGGTGACTGTCCAGTACTGTACATGTATTCATTTATTAAAAATAAAAAAAAAAAAAATATATATATATATTTTTTTTTTTACTATGTGATCCTACTTACAAATTTTTGACTTACGAGCGCCCCCTAGGGACGGAACTCGCTCGTAAGTCGGGGACTACCTGTATATATATATATATACATACAGGTAACCCCCGACCTACGGCGCCCGCGACCTATGGCAACCCGGACCTACGAACGTATCATATTTAATAATTTAATACAAATATTTAAAAAAAATTAAAAAATCTTTTTTCTTTGTGTTTAAATGTTATTAATTTCATGTGTACAGCACTTTGTTGCAGCTGTGGTTGTTTTAAAGGCTTTATAAATAATATTTTTAATAAAAATGATAAGTTTTTCTCATAATAGGCTATATGCCACGGACTTCCTTTCTAGCACTTCCGCATTCATGGGCCAGAGGGCGCACTTCCGGTTCACAGCCACAGAATGACGATCTTTACACAATCTCTGCAGGACTTTCCGACAGTCAATGTGTACAGAATTATTCAGACCTTTGTCTAAAGCGCACATCTAAGAAAGACAAAGGATTTAAGCTTTATGTGTCCAACTACATAAATAACTATGAAGGTAAGTCGGTATTTGTTTTCAGTTCACCAAACTGCATCATGTAGGCTAACACAGCTAACATAGTTAACCCTTGCTAAATTGTTGAGTAAACGTGTTTTGTCTGTACATTTCTGATTTAACACAAATGTTTAGTTTCAAACAAGGAGGCAGGAGAAGTCAGGGCTGAGTGTTTACAGTCCATGAGGAGCAGCAGAAGCCCCACTGTTTGAGTCAAAGGCACCTGACAGTTCAGTTTCAAACAAGGAGGCAGGAGATTTAGAAACAAAAGTTATTTTAATTTAATTATTTTAATTCAAGTTTGTGTACAAAACTTGAGTTGAAGTTAAATATCAGACAATATAAACTCTTTATATTCAACACATGTCTGCTATATGGTTTTGTGAATCTCACTGTTTATAGCAGCTCTTAATAAGAGATGTTTTCTTTCACTGGACAGGACACCGTAGTGATGATGATGAGGAGGGAGCCAGCTGGTCCAGCCTGGATGTTTGTGAGCCGAGATCGGATCCAAACACTCTCCACTGATGACGAAGGACATGTGATCCATGTGGATGGTTGAACAGAAGAGCTGCTTCATCACTTACCTTTGTCTGACTGATTAATGTTTTTAAATCTCCATTAGCTGTCGAGGAAGCTGTGACTTAAAGTCAGAAGCTGTAATGCTATAAACTGTTTAAATCTTGTGCCTCAAACGTTTTCTACAGTAATGTAACATCATCATCAAATTTGTTTTTAATAAACTGGCTAAAATAAAACTGAACTCTAAGCCTGTCTTAAATCAACATACACATTTTTTTGGGTGATAATATGAAGACAAAGTCAGAATGTTTTGAACATTTTATTTTCTTACAAGTAGTAAGTAGTGTGACTGTAGTGTCAGGGTACAGTAGTCCTGAAGTATGCAGGTAGATTTTTATGCATCTGCTCTTCAGGTATCGGGTCCTAATTGAGCCGAGTACTGTCAAAAAGTTGCAGTGATAATCCGCCTGACCGTGGACTGATGGACACCGTACCGGTCAGCAAGGTCCCGTTGCTTTCATCCAAGGTCAAGGTCATTTAAGAACAGGAAGAACTCAACGGGCTGCAGGATATTGGTTGACGGGGTGGTGTGGATAAATAATCAATAAATAACACTGAACAACTGGTAATAACTAATAATTCAATCTCAATGTCACTACTTGTGCAATAACCTGTCACACAACCTGTGTAATGTTGATTATGTGTAGTGTATATATATATATATATATATATATATATATATATATATATATAACTATGTGCATGTTAGCTTGTACTGTATTACTAGTTTGAAATACTTACAGTAGTTCATTCAAATTCATCCTGCTGCATCATTACTGTATATCCAACCATGTTTACTGTCTCTCTTCAGGACTTTGTGAATATTATAATTACTTTTTCACTTTGCATGCTTTTAGTATAGTTTGATTTTTAGCAAGTCAAATCTGCTCTTCTCATCCTGAGCACTTCATTGTACTGTTAACTCTGTGTTAACCTGTATATGACAAATAAACACAACTTGAACTTGATGGGGAGTTCCTCTCATCTCATTCTTGGTGAACACTGACCATGGATGGCAGAGCAGTCACATCAGGAGGTCAGATGATGCAAACCTGAAAAAACAAAAAAGTGTTCATATTTACCTTCATAACGTAAAAAACCAAACAGAGAACTCTTTATGAGAGTTATGCTTTAAAATAAATAATTACATCTCAGGAAATAAAAGTTTAATTGAAGTGAAACAGTTCTGGTTTCATATTAAAGGAAACTGCAGAGAATATTTCAGAGGTGTAACAGCCCTGAAGTTACTAGGAGTTTACAAACATATTTACAGATTAGAAAACTGTTAAAATCTGAATATTATTTTAAAAGTATGTAGTTACAAACTTTTATTAAATCACTCATCATGACTCCAACATTAAATCTACAAGTGCAGGATGTGGAGTCGAGTCATATTCATGTTTC
Source organism: Garcialebias charrua (assembly GCA_038048925.1). Lineage (NCBI taxonomy): Eukaryota > Metazoa > Chordata > Actinopteri > Cyprinodontiformes > Rivulidae > Garcialebias > Garcialebias charrua. The sequence goes on along the minus strand of JBBPBX010018390.1, from coordinate 28,918 downwards.
TTACTGAGCTGCAGCTGTGTTCTCCTCCTCGCTGTCCTCTCTGCTGCTTCTCTCCCAAAGCCCCGGTCATGGAAGGGACAATTATTCCACTGGAACAATGCAGGTACAGCTCATTTTTAACCACTGTTTGATGCTGGCTCTTGAATATTCTGAGGTTTAAAACGCCGGCTACAACCGAGTGTTAGCTTTAAGGCTAACTCGGTTAGCCACGAACTCTGGCATTAAAATATAAAAAACTAAGCGCTCTATTGTACCTGCTATTCACTGGACACAACGGCACACAACAAATCTCTCTTGTTGTACCAGTAGCTCGCAGATAATTTACCTTTTGTGTCTTTTACATGGTCTAGTTCTAGAAGCTACCGCTAAAAACAACTGCTGTCGACCAGAACCGGAAGTGTAGCGTATAGCCCAGATTTTAACGGAAGTACGTCACCACTACCCGTGGCATATACCCTATTGCGCAACTTCCGGCCGTTACAGGAAATGCCCCGGCAGCCATTTTAGGTATGTCTGTTGTCCCGGCAGCTGGTTGTGAGGACTGTGTTTGTTCCAGGATTGCCTCATATGGATAAATTACTGGAATTGCTCTGTGAACTCTGTGGACGTCTCAGCCTGGAGCAGCAGCCGCGGATCGATCACCGATTGCTCTGTCATCGCGCCGGACCGCCGCGCGAACACCAGCTCATGGCCTGGCTAACAGGCAGCTAGCAGAAGCTAACACAGGCCTCGAGCAGCTGCCGTGGTTCGCCGCGCTGCTCGGCCCGACAACATCAACGCATGGCAACCTAAGATGTCGGCTTTGACCATCTCAAAGTAAGAAATTATATTTTTATTTATTCTGTATTAATTAATTATTTTATTCTGTAATAATTTTACAGTATTGAATGTGCTGTGCTGAATAGCAATGTTTAACATTACTGCACACTACTGTACATGCTGTACAGTTACTGTGTGTGTTTATGGATGAATGTGTGGTGTAATGTGTTAGATAAGTGTTTGTAAATAAAGTTCTGTGCATGTTTATGGCCCAGTATGTCCGCTTGTTCAGTCTCATGCCGATAAATTTGTGTGCGGCGCTCCGTTAGCGTTATTTCCGCGACGTACGAACGAAATCAGGACCTACGAACAAGACGTTATTTTCACCCCCAAGCTGCGACAGAATCGAGCTGCGAACGGTCCTTAGGTCCGGAACTCGTTCGTAACTTGTGGGCTCCCTGTATATATATATATATATATGTAGCTTATAATACAACCCTGAAATGCTTATTTATCTAAATACATCCTGTTGCACCGTTGAAATTCTACCATGTTGTTGTTTACTATGTCTTTAGGACCTTGTAAATATTATACTTACTTTTTCATTTGTTGGTTATTTACTTTTGTACCTTTATTGCATGCTTTATTTTTTGTTTGTTTGTTCTTTGTTGTTTTAGTGAGTCAAATTGGTTCTTCTCATCTTGAGCATTTAATTGTAATGTTGACCTTGTGTTAATCTGCATTTGATTAATAAACACAATTTGAACTTGGAACGTGTTTTATTTTATTTTTTTGTGAGAAAGACATGTGACTGCTGTTGGAATCGAACCCCCAACTTTCCCATTGAAGGACGACTGCTCTTACCACTCAGCCACAGCCGCCCACAATAATGAATGGATAACCAGGGTTATACACAAAAGCCTTTTTGTATATCTGGGCCCAGGAGCCTAAGACCAAACTGCCCATGAGTTAAAAAGGTTATTTTCCTATGATATATGTTATGTGTTAAAAGTGTGTAACATAATACCCCTCACCTCATATCCACGGAAACCAGTTCCGTTAATAAATGGCATTCAGCTGACACCACCTGGCTGCCACTTAACTTTTCATTGAACCATGGTGGGGCTGCGACTCAGTGGTCATCTTCCAAATAAATGTCAGTTACTGCACATGATGCTGCAGGTTTCAACATCTCCTTAATACACATGGAATATATCAAAGTCAAAAGTCAAAGTCAACTTTATTGTCAGAACTGCAATATGTACAGGACATACACAGGACCGAAATTGGGTTTCTATCGCTGATATCGCTGTTTATCCATTACTGACAGCTAGAAGTCTGCAAAGTCCTGACAGAGCAATCAGCAGCGCAGTGCGTATAATTAGAACAACTTGAAAAGCCTCATTGGTAACATTATAATCATGCAAAGCAAGTCCATGAGAATCATTTCACAGCTTAGCCCAGAAAAACTGAGAATGTTTTCATGATTGAGTTGCTATGGAGTGAATGAATTGTGGTTTAACAAGACTGAAACGTGTTCTGATTGTTTCATGGTGCATTGCCTTTATTATCCCAACATAGGTTTCATTTCATTAGTATGGTGTGTGTGGGGTGGGGAATTATGGAGTGCTAGAAACAGAAAAAGAGTGAGAAACAAATATCCTGATGCATGCTCAATGCAATATTACATCAACTAGAGGGACATTTTTAGATGTATATTATTTATTCAGATACCATTTTTTTGCATCCCATGAAAGATGCATTTACAACAATCTGTAAAGTTTCATATTTTTGAACAGCAAATATTTATGGCAAAGTTAATGCACAGAATTGTATTAGTCACAAAGTGCAGGAGCAATTTCATCAAGAGACTGGATCACATGTCACCACTGTTAATTTCACATAAATCATTTCCTCCCTCAATTAACTCTATCAACTATCTGCAAAGATCTCACCCCACCCACAACACACCAGGGAGACAGCAGAAAGCAACCCTGAAAACTTTGGTCTCAACATCATGTGCTTTTATAGATTTGATAAATGACAGGGCTCAGACAGGTTGCTTAATCAAAGATTTTATTTTTCATTCAGCTGTATTTGTTCAGTTAAATGAGCATACAGCAATCTATATATACATACATATACATACACATATCTATATCTATATACATACACATATCTATATACAGTATATATATATATATACATACACATATCTATATATATCTATATCTATAGGCATATCTATATACATATCTAATAGATATATATACAGTATATATAATAATAATAATAATAATAATGTCTATTTCTGTCATCTGCGTATGTTTCCCATACACAGACGAAATTCGTCTCTGCATTTAACCCAACCACCTACCAGGTGGTGCAGTGAGCAGCCCGAAAGCGCCCGGGGAGCTGGAAAAATAGTTGTGCACTCATAGACACCCCAAGCTGGGTAGTGGCCGGGACGCGAACCCGTGACCTTCGGATCCGTAGTCAAAAGCCCTGCCACTAGACCATCTTGGCTTTATTTATTCATAAATGTACTCATTTTAAATTAAAACACAAAACAACTTCATATACTGTATGAAAACAAAAACATAAAATGAAAGGTAGCAGAAAGAAGAAAAAATCTTGTAATATCTGCCCCCTTTTAAAAAAACAATACAAACAATCAATTCAAACAATAATCATCTACATATATACAGTATATATACTGTACGTATATATACTGTATGTATATATACTGTACGATATATATATATATATA
>JBBPBX010018390.1:14559-24767 GCA_038048925.1 Garcialebias charrua | reverse complement strand
GACTAGAACTGCATCTTGAGACTTGAAAACTACAAACCCCATAAACTTCCGCCTTCATATTGACTTCCGCGTTCATATTCCTGGATGCGGATTGGTCAACTCGTAATCCAATCGGTTGAAGACGTGGACTCCGCCGTATCCATCCGTCATGGCGTCTGTTTGGACAAAATCCATTGTTAACATTCATCTCTTTTCTGTTTTATTGCTCCTGGTACTATGTCTACCCTTCGGAGGAGGACAAAAGAAAAAGGAGGTAAGGTTTCTACCGTTCGCCTGTGCTTTTAAAACGAACATTTCTTTTATTTGTCAGAGAGTCTGTGCTGCCGGTTGAATCTACCTACCGGCTTCTGTAAGCTAGCGAGGGAATAGGTTGGACATTCCGTTTTTTTCTCTCTTTTTTTGGAGCGTTTGACTTTTCTCTTGTGATGTAAACGAAAGCAGTTGTACAGTGAACGTGCTTGTGCTACGTTAAATACGTTGTTTGAACAGGTTGATCACACGAAGATGCACACGCTGTCCGTGTGCTCTGTGATGGTAGCTGGTTAGAAAACTGGTTAGAAAACTATATTAAGTATTCAACGTTTAATCTATCCGAAGCTTTATACATTTCATAAGTTCGCGTTAACCAGTAAATAAAGCACTCCCATTTAATCTTGTATCCTGGAACTTCCGTGGTTTACTGCTGCTAGCAGGGTTGCCAGATCTCCAGACCGAAAGAAGCGATCAGCTCCTTCAAAACAAGCACAAACAAGCGACTCGCTCTTTCAAATAAAGCACCCCATCCCTTTGTGTAAAAAAAGGCAGTTTTAAACAGTAATAAACATATTTATTATGGCATTACATATAACCAGCAAAATTATACATTAAAGAACGTATTCAGTCTAAAAAATAAAAATACATTTTGCATTTTTCTCCCATCTGTGGTCGTGGTCGGATCCAGTCTTGAAGAACACGCTCTTTCTCCCAATCTTTATTATATTTTTTTCCATATTTACCCCACTTAGAGCTCATATTAGCGTTGTCTTGTCTAGACATTTCACTAAATTCTTTAGTTTGTAGCAGGTCGCTTTTGTAAATGAGCCCTCGAGGCTCAATGAGATTTACCTGACTAAATAAAGGTTGAATGAATGAATGAATAGACAAAGAATAAATAACAATGTTGCATTCGCGTGTAGTCGGATGTCCCGTGAAGAAACACGGTTTTTAATTTTTGATTGATTGATTGATTGATGTTTATTCATTCATTTTAAAAGAACAATACAAGACAGTTTCATCAGAATACAAGTAGGATAAAATGATAATTGAAAATGATAAATGATAATTTTAAACTCACTTTGAAAGTAATTTTCATTAATTTATCATTTTGTTTGCTAAAAACTAACATAGTTGAATGATACAAGATATATATGTTGTGTCACTATATGCTGCTCATGCTGACTCATCATTAATTGCTCGCGCTTATATAGTTTTACCGGCTCTGACTGTCGCTTGCGCCAACTGCACCTGAACGTAACATCCGCCTTGACGTAACATACGTGGAAGGGGGGCGTGACAAACTACCTACCACTCGCATTACTGCTCGACTGAAAAACAAGCACAAATAAGCGACTCAATATCCGCGAGAAGCCCAAAAAACCGCCACAAGCGGCTGATCAAATTTGAAAGCGACTCCAGGGAAAAACAAGCCCAATGCCGCTTGAAATAAGCGGACTTGGCAACTATGGCTGCTAGGTATAAAGTGGGTGCATTCCTTTTCTGTTAGCCGGGGGATGAACCGGGTAGACGTGATGACGACCAAGGAAGGGAGGAGCTTCTCCTTCAAAATGGTTTGATGGGGTGGGGAGGTACGGAGCCCCCGAGGGGACACGGGGATTTCTTTTTCTTTGCGTGCGCACGCAAAAGGTTTTGCGTTCGCATGCAATATACTGTAGTGTTATCTCACAGATAACAGCACATACCCGTTGACGTTCATGCAGGAGTTTGTGACTTGGCGCTATATAAATAAACTGAATTAAATTGAAATTTGAAATCAGCCTTAAATATAAGGATGTCCAGTGTGTGCTGCAGTGGTAACCGTCATTTTATGTTGTATATTCCACGTTCACGCTCCGTGGATTCACCTGCCACTTCCCAGGGATGTAGCCAGAATTTTATGAGGGGCGGTTCGTTTAAAATAACTGTAAACCCTATGAGACAGACACGTCCTGGTAGCTCACTGTGGTAGCTGCACCAAACCTTATCCAGACCTAGTGGGTTCGATTCCCACATGGTATAACTTTATTTTTATAGATTATTTATTCATTCCAGATTTAAAAAACACAAGAAAACTATTTACAAAACAACAAGAAATAAAACAATACATGAAATGAAAGGAAGCAGAAGAAGAAAATAATCTTATATCAGATATAATAAGATTATTTTCTTCTTCTGCTTCCTTTCATTTCATGTATTGTTTTATTTCTTGTTGTTTTGTAAATAGTTTTCTTGTTTTTTTAATCTGGAATGAATAAATAATCTATAAAAATAAAGTTATACCATGTGGGAATCGAACCCACTAGGTCTGGATAAGGTTTGGTGCAGCTACCGCAGTGAGCTACCAGGATGTGTCTGTCTCATAGGGTTTACAGTTATTTTAAACGAACCGCCCCTCATAAAATTCTGGCTACATCCCTGGGAAGTGACAGGTGAATCCACGGAGCGTGAACGTGGAATATACAACATAAAATGACTGTTACCACTGCAGCACACACTGGACATCCTTATATTTAAGGCTAATTTCAAATTTCAATTTAATTCAGTTTATTTATATAGCGTAGTGGTGTAACGATACACAAAACTCATGAGACGAGACAAATTACAGAGCTGGCGAGAACGAGACGAGATTTTAATATATATATATATATATTTATATATATATATATTTTTTTTAGTAACACAAACAGAACTACAAAACACTACATAAACAAAAATATATACAAACTCTTGTGAATGATAACATAACTACAGTCTATAAGCTAGGGGGCGGTTTACAAAATGATGAAAGTTGAAAAAATATATATATATCAAAATACAATAAATGAAAAAGTACACAAAGGAGCAAGACAATATTAGAAACTTAAAACAGCAAGTTTTTAGATAACTGTTGTGAGATGGTTCTAGCAGTTTTCCAGTTTTTCAATCTACTTAATGAAGAATAATAGGCTTTGAATTCGTTCATGAAACATGGGAATGAGGGCTTGTTATCCCTCCACTTACTACAATGAATGTGGTACTTTGCTATAAGGACGACTATATTTATGGCATCAGAGTAAGCTGAACTTAAGTTGTCTACATAGAATAGAATGGCATCAATATCAAAAGAGGGAATATTAAGTTTCAGATTAATCCAGTTTGTGATGTCAGTCCACAATCTTTGAGAATGTTGACATGAAAAAAACAAATGCTCAAGGGATTCATCTTCAGATTTACAAAAGGTACACAAATCAACCTCAAATTTAAATCTTCTGTGCAGAAACATGGCCACGGGATAAATCTTGTTTATTATTTTAAAATGGTTTTCTTTCACTTTAGGAGATACAGGCCATTTGATAAATTTTGAATGAGCAGAAGTCATCATGGTCACCTGATTTATATTGGGAGGATTCTTGAATGAATTTATGTTATAATCATAATAAATCGTTTGTCTCATACATTCGTTGATAATCTTGTTATTGCATTTGAAGTCAACTAAGCTACACTCATTTACTTTTAGTGTGGGCAATGAAATGGTCACTTTTGAATAAATAATTGTATTTTTAATTAACTGAATCAGGGCTAAAGGGATTGCTTTACATACCTTCATAAAATCTTTACGACAGCAGTTAAGGTTATATTTTCCCACAAAAGATGCGAAATTTAAAAGATCTCCATTAGAGTCTAGGATATCTGTTACAAAAATGATGTCTTTTTCATACCATTCTTTCCTAAATATTGACTTTCTACCTGCTGTGATTGCTCTATTATTCCACAGAGTTGATCCATGAGGTGAGAAATTATGATGAAATGTCATTTTCCAGAAATGAAGAACTTGTTTGTGGAAGTTAGATAACTTTACAGGAATCTTAGTTACTTCAAAGTCACATTTTGCAAAGAATTCAATTCCTCCCAGCTGCTTAAAAAAGGAGGCAGGAATATGAAACCACATTGAATTTTGTTGTTGTAAAAAAGTTTTTAACCATTTAATCCTAAATGTACCAACCATTGCTTCAAAATCAAGTGCATTAATGCCACCATTCTCATATTTTTTAACTAGTTGGGATCTTTTAACATAATGAGTCTTGTTTTTCCACAAAAATTGAAAGATAATGGAGTTGGCTTTTCTTATGTTTTGTGGTGATATATACATAGAATGACATGGATAAATAGCCTTGGAAATGCCATCTGCTTTAGTCAACAGGTTCCTGCCAAAGATAGTCAGATCTCTTGTCAACCAACGGCTAAGACTTTGTTTCATATCTACTAAACGTTTTGAAATGTTATCATCTTCCCTTTTAATTGCGTTCTTAGATACTAATACACCTAAATATTTAACTTCATTTACGACCCTGATTGACTGGATGTTACTATGACTACAACTATGAATGGGAAGAATCTCACATTTGTTAATGTTAAGTCCCAAACCTGAAGCCTTAGAAAACAATGAAATTGTATTTAGGGCTCTTTCAACCATTAAATCATTTTTTAAAAACAGTGCTGTGTCATCGGCAAACTGACTAATCTTATATTCCCTATCAAAAATGTTAATTCCCTTTAGCTCAGAATTATTATTTATTTGGAGGGCTAGTAGTTGGGTTGTTAGGATAAATAATTTTGGGGAAATAGGGCACCCTTGACGAATTCCTCGCTGGATCTTGAATCTAGAAGTAAGTCAGAGAGTCAGAGTCAGAGAGTCTTTATTGTCATTTGCACCGCATGTAGTACATGTGATGAAAACGAAATTATGTACACGGGGTCCCAGTTACATCCAACAACAACTACAAGAGAAACAACAAATGCAAGAGAAAAACAGTAATAACATTCTAGGATTAACTAAGAGAAGCATCAGCTAGTAATACTCTAAGCCCTAATGTAGTAGAAAAACATCGTTATAAACAGCAGCACGAACATGAGTCATTATGAGCAGATGGTCACAGGTGAAACGCAGCAACAAGAAACAGATCAGCATCAACATGATGTGATATTTTGCAGTGTTTATTCTTGTTATTTATTTATTCATGAGTCTGACAGCCTCAGGGTAGAAGCTGTTCCTCAGTCTAGTGGTTCTACATTTGATGCTCCTCAACCTCCGTCCTGAGGGGAGTGGGGCAAAGAGCGAGTGTGCTGGGTGAGTGAGATCCTTCATGATGCAGGTGGCTCTTTTCCTGCACCTGGAGGTGTAAACGTCCGCGATGGTGGGGAGTCTGACTCCAACAGACTTCTGTGCAGCCTTCACCACTCTCTGTAGAGCTTTCCTCTCTTCAACCTGGGTTTAAGTCCTGGGTTTAAGGAGACTGAGCTATAAATATCATTATAAAACATTGTTATTAATCCACAAAATGAGTTACCAAAGCCCAACAATCTCAGGGTCTCTATCAAAAAGGCATGTTCAATTGTGTCGAATGCTTTAAATCAAGGAATAAGATCAGACTATCCTCATCAAGGTAGTCACAATAATCCAACATATCAAGGACTAGTCTAACATGATTGTGTATGTTTCTCTCTTTAACAAATGCTGACTGACTTTCATCAATTATATCTTTAAGTCCTTTGTTCAACCTATCAGCATATATATGAGCTAAAATTTTATAATCTGTGCATAGCAGAGTGATGGGTCTCCAGTTATCCAACATTAGACCATCTTTATTGGGCTTTGGGATTAAGGTGATTATTCCTTGTTTCATGGTATTAGAGAGATTACCTGTCATGATACAGTCTAAGAAAGCTTCATAAAGCATCTCTCTAATCTCTTTCCAGAAGAATCTATAAAATTCAGTTGTTAGCCCATCTAAACCAGGTGACTTCTCAGTAGACATCTTCAAAATAGCCTTATCCAATTCCTCAAGTTCTATTTGTTTCTCCATAAGTTGTTTAAAATCAAGATCAATTACTTTATTGAAATCTCTTATAGTGTTTATAAATGCTGAACATTTTGTTTCAGAGTACTTAGATTTGTATAAGTTACTGTAAAAATTGTGTATTTCTCTATTAATCTGTGTTTCATCTTCAGAAATAATTCCATTTATATTCAATTTAGTGATCTTCTTTTTTAGTTGCCTATGTTTTTCCAGGTTGAAAAAATAAGATGTATTTTTTTCCCCTTCTTCAATCCAGCGAGCTCGAGAACGTACAAAAGCACCCTTAGCTTTTTCTTCATATAATTGATCTAGTTCACTCTGTAATTTATTTAGTTCAACAAGTTCTTCAGGTACCAAATCTGTCTTTTTACAAAGACCGTTAATATTTGTAATGATATTAAGTTGTTTTTGTTGTTTCAGTTTAGATAGTTTTTTACTTGTATCAATAGCCAGCTCCCTTATTTTAAATTTAAACCATTCCCATTTACTCACAGCTGACATTTCCAAGGCATTGACCACCACCATCTTCACCAAAACCAGAATTCTGCAAAAGAGAATTATTGAATTTCCAAACACGGGTTAAGCCAGGATCTGACCTTGAAAACACAAGAGATAGAGAAATTACACAGTGATCAGTTAAAGGTGCAGCAGATATCTCACACTTATTAATGACACGTGAAACATAAAGCTGAAAGCCGAGCAGCGGAAGATGACGTCATGCAGCATTTGATTAGAATTTCCCATCATGCATCACGTTCTTCAACTGCTAAAACAGCTAAAAAATAAACAAAAAACAAGAAAGTAAGCTGTGCAAAACTATTCAGGCTTTCTTTTCTTCTCTTTTTCAGGCTATATTTAATTTGAAGCCAGAATTTTAACACATTGCAACCGTGAGTGAAAACCGTAGTGTTTCAGACCCACTTAAAAATGATGAGCCTCATTAAATTTTCGGGTTCAGATGGCAGCTTGTGTGGGGGTGGAGCAACCATACGGTTGCTGTTGGTTACCAACTTCCAGTAATAGACTTTGCTGGAACCAGTGCACTGGAGGTGGATGGTTTGGAGGTGGTTGGAGCACTAACCCTACCCTTGGATGTCAGCCTGGTTTGCCCCGAATGTCAACCCAGGATGGATCTGCAAGTTTGAGCATGAGGTGGTTGGAGTACCTGTCAAATGACAGGTCAGGATATAAAGTGGACAACTGTAGATGCATAGGTATCCAAGGCACACAAGTACTGGTCTGAACCCCATTTTACCATCTTTTACCTACTCCTAAGTGAATCTTACCTCTTGAAAGTAATTACCGTATTTTCTGGTGTATAGGTCGCACCGGTGTATAGGTCGCATTGTCCAATTTTCACCAATAGATTGGAAAAATCCCTAGATAGGTCGCACCTACGTTTAGCTCTGCTGCCAATGTCTGCCACAGGAGTGCACAGCAAGGCTTTTAAGAATAAACAATTATTTATTTGATAAAAATTATAGCAAATATGTGTCTGAGCTGAACTTTTCCTTAATAAATTAATGTAATTGTGAAATGAGCTGGATTTAAATATTTGTTTCGCCGAAAGTGATAACAAGCCATATATAGGTCGCACCGGTGTATAGGTCGCAGGCCTTGAAAAAAATCATAAAAAGGTGCGACCTATACACCGGAAACTACAGTATGGTGAGAAAACCACATACCTCTTTCTCATGGTTGCTCAAGTTTTCTGTCGATTTACAAAAGCAAGTACAATTGAAGGCATTTCTATTGCTGAAGGAAGTACTGTATTTTTATAAGTCTGCTGACACAGCAGTATTTAAAAAAATTTTTTTACAAGTTCCAAAAGCTTTATTTGGTTTTGGAATGAGTGTTATTGGGCCTTGAGTCAGGGTACTCAAGGCCTAATAACACTCATTCCAAAACCAAATAAAGAATCACTCTTTATTGATAATTGGAGACCTATATGTCTACTCAATAATGATTATAAGATTATGGCTTCAATACTTGCTAACAGAATTAAAAAGGTTTTGGACACTGTTATTGACGAGACACAGTCAGGCTTTATGAGAAACAGACACATCTCTAACAACATCAGACTAGTTCTAGACTTACTTGATTATTCATATTTGGTGCCCGATGATAGTTTTATTCTTTTTCTGGATTTTTATAAGGCTTTTGACACAATCGAACATCAATTCATTTTTCAATCTTTAGAAAAATTTGGTTTTGGCCCTTTTTTTTGTAACGCTGTCAAAACATTATACTCCAATTGTAATAGTGCTATTAAATTGCCAAACGGCACAACCCCTAGATTTGACCTAAAACGTGGAATTCGCCAAGGATGCCCCATCTCTCCATATTTATTCTTACTTTGCACTCAAATCCTTACAACTCATGTCTCCAATAGTTCTGTACAAGGAATCAGCATAGCTAATAAAGAGCTCATAATCAGCCAGCTGGCTGATGACACCACAATATTTTTAAGAAATGCAAACCAGATCCCCCTTGCCTTAGAGGTGATTAATACCTTTTCCAAGGCCTCCGGCTTATTTAAAAAATAAAAAAAAAGTGAATTGCTAGCAATTAAGGATTGTCTTGCTAATGTTATTTGCAATATCCCTATTAAACAAGAAGTTACTTATTTAGGAATTTTAATCTCTAAAGACCAAAAATTAAGATGCTCCTCTAATTTTACACCAATTATGCAGAAAACCAAAAATAAATTAAACCAGTGGCTTCAGAGGGACTTATCTCTAAAAGGTAGAGTGTTGATTACCAAAGCTGAAGGATTATCCCGATTGACATATGCTGCTCTCACCTTATATTTAGACAACAAAATCTGTAAAGATATTGATCGTATGATTTTTAATTTTATATGGAAAAATCGTACACACTATATAAAAAAAACTGTTATTATGAATAATTATGAATCAGGTGGACTTAACTGTCTGGATTTCTCTACTTTAAATAACACATTCAAAATTAAATGGGCTAAACACTTCCTTAAAAATCCAACCTGGAACCTTATACCAAATTACGTTTTCTCGTGCTGTGGTGGCTTTAACCTCATTTTAAATTGTAACTACAATGTTGAGAAACTTCCTGTAAAACTTTCATCTTTCCATAAGCAGGTGCTCTTGGCGTGGACGCTCATATATAAACATAACTTCTCACCTCACAAATACCTCATCTGGAACAACAGAGATATTTTATTTAAAAATAAATCACTATATCTTGAAACTTGGGTTCAAAATGGGATCCTACGGGTGGCTCAGCTGGTTAATAAGGAAGGTCAATTAATCAATTACAATGAATTCTGCTCAATATATAATTTTCCAGTTAGTCTCCAGGAATTCTCCATGGTGGTTAATGCTATACCTTTGGGCACCTTAATGTTGTTTAAAAACACAAATGATACTCTGTCTGTTCCACTCACTGTCCCTGATCCAGCCGAGTCATCTGTGGGGAAAATCTGTTTTTCACAGGAGACTGGGAAGAGCAATAAGGGAATACGCAGGTTGTTTCAAGAAATGACTGTTTCTCGTCCATCTTTAACAATTTACTGGAGCCGTTATGTCCCTGATATTCATTGGAAAACAGTTTGGATGATCCCCCATAAATATTTAATTGTAAACAAGGTGAAAGAAGTGTCATTTAAAATTCTCCATAAAATTTACCCTGAGACATAAACACTAGTTGCAGCTTCTGTGAGGGCCATCCAGAAACTGTGACACTCTTTTGGCTCTGTCCCTTTGCACATAGGTTCTGGTCTGAGTTTAGTAGGTTTTGACCATATTTTAAATAATTTTTCATTATGCTGGGAAAATGTTTTATTTTGTTTCTATAAATTCCATAGAAAGGATACTAAACGTTTCTTTATTATAAACCTGTTAATCCTCTTTGCTAAATTTTATATTCATAAATGTAAATTTGCTAATAAAACACCTTGTTTCTCTGTTTTTGTTAAAGAAATGGAACTGTATATCAAATCAATAACAGACTCTACAAATGAAAAGGCTCTAAGGACAATTTCAATATGTACATCTTTGCATATCCCGGCTGTTTGTTTGTGTGGTTGTTATATTGTGTTGTATACTTCATTCTCTTGTAGGCCTATACTTGTTTTGCTTA
>JBBPBX010018390.1:0-14229 GCA_038048925.1 Garcialebias charrua | reverse complement strand
TATATATTCTGTAGGTTAAGGAAACACAGGGTCCGTCCATGTCGTTCCTCACTTTTCTTCCCCCTTTTAATAGGGTGACCAGACGTCCCCGATTTTTAGGGACAGTCCCCGTCTTGGACGACCTGTCCACAGCAAACTGTCCCTGAAAATGTCCCCGATTTGAGGTTCGCGCGTGCAGTTGCGCGCAATAACCGCTATTACGGTAGCAGATAGTGACCCCGGCGCTGCAGCGCTGACGTTACAGACAGAGTAGAAGAAGAAGAAGCCGCATTTAAAACAGAAGAAGACGAAGCGCAGCGCAAGGCGTAGCATCGATGCTAACAGGTGTTAGCATCCATTGTTTACAGTAGCTGCAGCATAAAAGCGCATGGACCAAACTAAATCCGTCTGGTAGTCTGAATGCAAACTAACACAACCATGTTGGCGTGAAACAAGAACAAAAAGCAGTTAGGTGTGGCTTTGACTTTCGGTAAGATGGAAACTACCAGAAAGTTCAGTTAGCTAACATGCTAAACGTGAGATGTTCGTCGCGGTCATTGTTTTAAGAAAACATGACCTATTTTATTTCTTTAAGTGTAAAAGGCTGCTGAATGTTTAAGCAAAGCATATATCTTCAAGTACCGTTTTTGTACTTTTCCACTCGTAAGCACCTGTTTGTTGTGTTTCTGCCTTTTGTAACACATGTTGAGACATGGATTTCCTAATTTTATTTTCGATCTACGTCGCGGCGGTGCTAACATGTATGTTTCTAGTCTGTAAATACTCGGGCCAGCAGCAAAGCCCCTTTAATACACTACTCAACAATGTTTTAAAGGTAAGACCCACTCAAGTGTCTGTACTTCCTTAAAACCGACAGTAGGTGTCGCTGTTGTTATTGTCCAAACACTGCTTATTAAAAAGTGCTGCCTTCAGGTAGTCACACCATTAACTCCTCTGTGGCTCCAGAGGTTTTCACATTGGACTCTGCACAGATTGTTTCATCAAAGGTACAACTCCTCAGTCAGAATGCCCATTCTTGTTGTATATATTATTCCCTTATTGTGTCTCATGTCTTGTTTCAGAAACAACTTTTTCATCTATGTGCATATCCTGCTGGAGGGCGCTGTGTTTGCAGAGTTCACCCTAGAGGTGTTTAGCTTCTGCAGGGAGATGGACACTACATTAACCAGCCTCTCGGTGCCTTACGTTCTGCTGCTCATCAAGACCTTTATATTCTACCTCTGCATCAGAACAGACCCAGGTTCTTTTTCTTCTGTTTTGTGCATGTTCAAACAGAACTTTTACCCACTGCCGTGTCACATCATATAGCTAGTAGTTGTGAAAGCACAATATACACAATCAGCCTCTCCTAACTCTGTTTCTGCCCGTGCATATGTTTATGCGTCTGTTAGCGCCATAGCTCATGAGCCACTGGATGGATTTTAATAAAACTCAGAAAGTACTGGTAATCACTGGATGCATTTCTACAACTAATTAACTTCTGGAGTCAATCTAATTCAAGATGGCTGCAACAGCTGATCAACATTAGCCAATATAAAAATGGGTACAACTGAGTCAGCTTTACAAATTTGAGCTAAAGTTTAATGTAGCAGTAGCTAAGATTCATTCATAACACATACTCTTAAGCATAGCATCTCACGTTATTGCATGAGTTTGCGCATAGTTATTTTCGAGGCAGCAGGGATGTGTATTTTTTGAAGGAAGGCTACTTTTTAATTAGCTTAATATTGATGTGCAAGTTTTGCTTGTGTCAACTTAATTTTTATTGTTCCTCTTATGACTTCTTTTCCATCCAATACTTATGTTCCTTGGGGTATTTCACTGTTTGTTTTTATCTGGAGTAAACTTCAATAGTATTATGCACATTTGTAGGAGTTCTAGACATACCATACCATTTTATTTATAGAGCACTTAAAACAGCAACAAGGCCAACCAAAGTGCTGTACAAACAAACAAACAACAGGCAACACACACAATGAAGTACAAAAAATAGACATAAGAACATTGCAGATGATAAATAAAACGACCAAACACAGATCAGCTAGTGCTGAAAGCTACTGAAAAGTAGTGAGTCAGGATTTGAAAACCGAGAGGGGGCCTGTCTGACGAGCAGAGGTAACTCGTTCCAGAGTCTTGGGCCTGCTACAGAGAACGCCCTGTCACCTCTGCGTTTAAGACGAGTTCCTGGAACTGTTAAAAGTACCTGGTCCGCTGACCTCAGAGCCCGTGGTGGGACATACGGGCGAGACTGTTCAGCGATTTGTAGACATACAGGAGAATTTTTAACTGGATTTGGAGATGAACTGGTAGCCAGTGCAGGGAGGCCAAGACTGGTGTAATGTGCTCTCTTTTGCCTGTACTGGTAAAAATTGGGCTGCTGCATTCTGGACCAGTTGTAGTTGTGCAATGGTGGTCTGACTGATGCCAAACAGGAGTGAATTGCAGTAATCAAGCCTAGATGTAATAATAATAATAATGTCTATTCCTGTCATCTGCATATGTTCCCATACACAGACGAAATTCGTCTCTGCATTTAACCCAACCACCTACCAGGTGGTGCAGTGAGCAGCCCGAAAGCGCCCGGGGAGCTGGAGAAATAGGTGTGCACTCATAGACACCCCAAGCTGGGTAGTGGCCGGGGCGCGAACCCGCGACCTTCGGATCCGTAGTCAAAAGCCCTTGAATGTGTGTATTACTGTCTCCAGGTTATTTTTGGATAATACAGTATGGGCTTCAACTTAGACAGACGCCTCAGCTGGAAAAAACAGGATTTAACAATCATGTTTACATGACTGAGTTTCATGGAAGGATCCATTATCACTCCCAGATTTGTGACTTTTTTGTTTTTCAGACAGAGCTAGAGCAGAAATGTCAATGGCAGTGGTTCGTGATCATGTCGTTGGGAGGGAACAACATGGCTTCAGACTTCTTTTCATTGAAACCTAAAAAATGTAAAGCCATCCAGTCCCTGATGTCAGCCAGGCAGCGAGCAGAGGTTGAATAGAGCATGTACCATTGTGTCTTAGGGGGAAGTAAATTTGACAGTCATCGGCATAGAAGTGGAAAGGTATGTTGTGTTTCCGGAAAATAGCACCGAGTGGCTGTAGGAGGACCCAGGATGGACCCCTGCGGAACCCCCCATTTAAGTGCCGCCACTGCAAAACTAAAATTGTTGATGGGAACACAAAAGGATCTGTCAGTGAGTTAGGATCTGAACCGACTGAGGGCTGACCCTGTGATGCCCACCCACTGCTCCAACCGAGCAATGAGGAGCTCATGGTCAATGGTGTCAAAAGCGGATGTAAGGTCCAATAGGACAAGAGGCACAGAGTCACCAGTGTCTGTGGATAAGAAGATGTCATTAAAAACCTTCAGTAGGGCAGTTTCAGTAATGTGGAGAGATTTAAAGCCAGATTTGAATAACTGAAGAATAGCGTGATAATAATAATAATAATAATTTGTCACATTTGTCATCTGTGTATGTTTCCCATACTTGACAGACGAAATTGGTCTTCTGCCTTTAACCCAACCACCACCAGGTGGTGCAGCGAGCAGCCATAGTCAGCGCTCGGGGAGCTGGAGAATTAGGTGTGCACTCATAGACACCCCAAGGTGTGTAGTGGCTGGGGCGCGAACCCGCGTCCTTCGGGTCCCAAGTCAAAAGCCTTAGCCACTACACCATCTTGGCTCCAGGAAGCACTTCAACTGGGACTCAACTATTTTTTCCACAAGTTTAGAAACAAATGGGAGTCTGGAGACAGGCCTGAAGTTAGATACTACTGAGGGGTCAAGGTTTGTTTTTTTCAGGAGAGGTTGAACAGCAGCATGTTTTAATGTTTTTGGTACCACACTAGCCTGGCCCTCGCCTTCCTGCACAGCTCCGCTCAATTCTCATTTCCCTTCACTGCACAGTCTGGGACTTTACCCGCCCACAAGGATTTGTCCAGTAGATTTTTGTTCGGACCAATCAGAGAACAGAAGGGGTGGAGTTTTGGACCCTAACCCACGCCCCCACCAGTCCCAGCGCGCAGCGTCCTATAAAAGGGCTCTGCCAGCGCTCAGTCAGCGAGCAGCGGCATGTTCTCATTCAAAGCGATGCAGAACTGTTTTATATGTGACACAAATTTATTAATTTCCCCTTCTTAATCCCTTATCTGGAGTTTTCTTTTGTTTTTTTCCCCCAAAAGTTAAGTAATCGCTCCCTCGTCCTCCTTCTCCTCCACCCTCCTGCTGAGTAAAATGAACACGGAAATGCCTCAGGTTGTCACGAGAATTAAACTCGGGTTTTAGTTGCTGACCGAGTCCCATCAGATTTTCTGGTGTTTTGGTGAGCTGGACCAGCGATCCATGGTTTGATTTTATTGTATTAAAACGTTTTATATAAACACAGAATTTGCGCAGCGAGAGCTGCAAGAGGCGGAGCAGCTGTCAAGTTCACCAGAGCACGGCATCATTCAAAGCGATGCAGAACTGTTTTATATGTGACACAAATTTATTAATTTCCCCTGCTTAATCCCTTATCTGGAGTTTTCTTTTGTTTTTTTCTCCCAAAAGTTAAGTAATCGCTCCCTCGTCCTCCTTCTCCTCCACCCTCCTGCTGAGTAAAATGAACACGGAAATGCCTCAGGTTGTCACGAGAATTAAACTCGGGTTTTATTGCTGACCGAGTCCCTGCAGATTTTCTGGTCTTTTGGTGAGCTGGACCAGCGATCCATGGTTTGATTTTATTGTATTAAAACGTTTTATAACATATAAACACTGAGTTTGCGCAGCGAGAGAAAAGCTGCAGGACTCCTGGAGCAGGGGGCGGAGCAGTTGTCAAGTTCACCAGAGCACGGGGGGTGGCTCTGAGGGGAGGGAGCAGAATGCTTTCCCTGTTCAAAATATCCAATGGTTTTGTTCCTAAGCAGAGGCCACGCCTCCAGCAAGAAACGTTTCTCTATGGGAAAAGTCCAGACCCTAGTACGAAGCGAAGTGAAGGACAGGGTCTGGTTACAACCAGGCTAGTACCACACCAGTGGATGAACTGCTATTTACAATAGCAAGAATGGAAGGACCTAGAGTAGGAAAAACCTCCTTTAGTAGCCGAGGGGGGACCACATCAAAGGGGAAACCAGATGGTTTCAAGCTGCACATGACCTGCTCTAGAGAAGACAGAGATTGGTTCAAAATGGTCAAACAGATTGAGGTGAGATGGCTGGATCATGAGTTGGAGGAGAAATGAGAGTCCGGGTGGTCGCAGTTTTATCTAAAAAGAAATGTAGGACATAAGATTTAAATCTACCGTTAGGCCTGTCGCGATAACAAATTTTGCTCGGGCTATTAATTGTCTCTGACATTACGATAATCGATAATGTTTGACATTTGACATTAGTAATTGTCAAATTTAAGAAGAAATGTTGGTAAATTTTTGTGCGTACTACCTTTCTTGACCACTGGATGGCAGTATAAGACTGTTTTAACCAAAGGATGGATAGTGAGGGAGCGAGCAGTGTGTCTTTTTAAGAAAAATGGGAGGGAGGCCCCTTGACGTGACATGGGACGTCTTTCTTTCCTTTATTTTTTGGGTCTCAAAATGGTGGACGCTCTGTGTGGTTTGAGCTTTTTAACATAGCATTTGTCACACATAGCTTTTAAAATAAAATAATCCGTAAACAAGTTCTCAGCTTCTTTTTGCAGAGAAAAACAACTTTTTCCACAAAAGCACAGGTTTCAACTGTGAATTTTGGAACTTCGACAAGACAGAGGTTTTTTTTAACACTGGAGTTGAGTCTTTTGTCATCCAGTGTCTTCAGAAGAAAGAGACACGAAGAAATTATAAAGCTGATAAATGAAAATGAGGCCGACGATTTTCATTTGTCATGCGATTAAATTGATTTATTGTTTATCGCGACAGGCCTAGATACCGTACCTGTTTTTGAGTCAAGAAAATCAGCTTGTTGTTATTAATGGGAAAATAATTGGCTGGTGTTTGATCTTGGCATGAAACCACAAATCAAAATTTGCCTGTTTTTATCTACTCGTCATCCTCCAGGCACGGTGACGAAGAAAAAAGCTTCGAGCCAGCTCCACATCTACGCATACGACAGGAGGCTGTTTCATCCTGGAGTCTCGTGTCCAACCTGCCAGCTCGTCAAACCAGCCCGCTCCAAACACTGCAGTGAGTGCTACGTTCTTTAACTGCGTTCATGAATCGTTTCTCCCTCCAGTCAGTGTGTAGGCTGTTTTAAGACACCCAAAACAAATATTTCTCAACGCTGACTGCAAAAACTCGTGTGCACCTCAGGGGTCTGCAACAGGTGTGTCCAGCGCTTTGACCATCACTGTGTTTGGGTGAACAACTGCGTCGGCGCTCAGAACACGCGCTACTTCCTGCTTTACCTCCTCAGCCTGTGTGCCATGGCAGGGGACATTGCCCTGCTGACAGGAGACATGCTGCTTCATGCTGTGCTGCGTTCAGGGCTCCACAGAGCCAGTTACATTGATGGGTATGGGCAGCAGCAGCCAGCTGGACCTCTGTTTGTCGTACAGGTACAGCTGACACATTGTTTTAAATTCACAATGTTTATCATGTGTTGAACAGTTTTTCTTCATCCCTCTGTAGCATTTGTTCCTGACTTTTCCCCGTATCGTCTTCATGTTGGGATTCTTGATCTTCCTCTTCTTCCTCCTTGCGGGTTACGCTCTGTTTCATACCTACCTGGCTCTTGTCAACCAAACCTCCAACGAGTGGTACAAAAGTCGAGGTTATGTCTGTCAACGCTGCCACCCAGCAGCAGCAGCTGATCTTCTTTGCAGCCCTGTCCCGGATCACTCCAAGAGACATTACTACAGCCGAGGGCTGCTCCGAAACCTGAGGGAGGTTTTCTTTCCTCTAAAGAGAGTTCAGAAGAAGAGCAACTGAACAAAGATGCTGTTTTAACTGGAAACATTCACCACTGTTACTGCTGGGAAAATCAAAGTTTGTGATTATGGCCTGTGTCAGGTAGCATCTAAAAAAAAAAAATCAGGCTGCCATTGCTTGTTGCCAAAAATAAATTGCACTTTGTAGTATGCTTGTTACTTTGTTGAGCATGCACGAGGAGATTTATGTTGTAGTATTTTTGTGCTGTGGTCAATTTAGGGTTTTACAGAGTTTAATTAATTACATTATTTACAATTCTGTATCATGAGGTAATTGAAGGCAGCAGCTGCACCTAGATGTTCAATAAACCCACTTAACTGGAAATCTCAGTTACATATGGAGTTTAGGTTCAAAAGCAGTGGGACATTTTTAGACAAACCAACATTATTTGTATTTTTTTTAAGGCAAAACATGTTAAAACATTTTTTACATAGTTTTTCCTTTTAGGCTTATACTGCTGAAGTCAAAGGGAATGAAGGCTATTTACTGAAAAGACAAAACATTATTTTGTCTTTAAGTAATAATAGTTAAACCACTGGTATTGTGGCAGTAGTAAAACAGGTATTGTAGAAAGTGTATTCTCAGGTACCGGTACTTATAATAGAAGTACACAACATGGACTTCAGTTTCTCACTGCCTGTAAAAACACAGCTTGTGTTTAGTTTATACTAGGTCTGTTGATCGATTTAATAAAAATTAATCGCAAATCTGTTTTAAAATTAATCGCGGTTAATTGTGATTAAACACTTTTCAAGGCAACTTATAATAACGATGGATTCATTCATCAATTAAGTCATTATTACCTTTATTGTTTTTACTTTGACGCAATGTTTAAAAAGCTTTGAAATACATACAGTAAAAAAAAAGTACAGTACTAGGTTGCCCCCCTGCTCTATCCCTTAGAAAATTTGAAACTTGACCTTAAACCATAAAATATTTTTTATAAGTAAAATTATTAAGTTTAATAGGCTGAATTTTGTAGTTGTAACTTTGATTTGATGTTTATTTGTTCATTTTAAAAGAACAATACAAAACAGTTTCATCAGATACAAGTAGGATAAAATGAAGGGAGCAGAAAGAAAAAGAAATCTTATTATATCTGCCCCTTATTTCACAATTTGTTCAAACAATGATAACCTTCAAACTACCGTATTTTCTGGAATATAGGTCGCACCTGAATATAGATCTCATTGTCCAATAATTTCCAGAGACTTGGGAAAAATCCATATATAGGTCGCACCTGAATATAGGTCGCACCTACGTCAAAATGTGGACCGTGTTTAGCTCTGCTGCAAATGTCTGCCACAGGAGCGCACAGCAAGGCTTTTAAGAAGATTAACACTTAAAAACAATTATTTGTTTGATAAAAATTATAGCAAATATGTGTCTGAGCTGAACTTTTCTTTAATAAATGAATAATTTTAGCAGGATAAACACCTAAAAAATATATTTGTTAGCTGACATTATTGTAAGAGTGTGTCTCAGTTTAATTTTTGTTAATAAATGATTACAAATCAGCTTATTTTATAAAAAGCCATAAATAGGTCGCACCTGAATATAGGTCGCAGGGCATGCAAAAATGATAAAAATCCGTGACCTATATTCCGGAAAATACGTTACATAACAAAATGAAAAATGTAGTTGTAACTAATATTTAAAGTAAGATGGGTACAGTTTTAAAGCCTGTTTTCTATACAAAACGCACATATAAATGATTTTAAAAGGTTTAAACCGGTTAGTTCAAATTATTTTGGGATAAAAACTCCCACGTGTTTAAACTACCGGAAGTGGGCGTGGCTGTGAATTGGGAGGTTCCTGTCTCTTTAAGCCGGTGCGGAAGTTGCCGGTGAGTTGCAGCAACAGTCGGCAGAAGGTCAGCTTGTTGCTCTGATAAATGTTAGCGCCAGTCATTCGGTTTTAGTTTTCTCAAACAGTGTGGACCAGTCAGTCTCGACAGGACTTGTTTCCGTCACGTGTGTCTGCGCTGAGGCGGTTGAAGCCAGCACCGGTGTTGTACACGGTTTGGTCAGCTCGTGATGTCGGGGACAAAGTGTTCGCGGCTGAGCGGCTCTGCGGTGAAGCAGCTGCTGGACTCTGTGGACTGCGTGCTGTTCGACTGTGACGGCGTCATCTGGCGGGGGGAGCAGGTGGTCCCCGGGGCCCCGCGGGTCATCCAGCTGCTGAAGGAGCACGGGAAGAAGGTCTTCTTCGTCACCAACAACAGCAGCAAGACGAGGAGCATGTACGCGGAGAAGATGTGCGCGCTGGGCTTCAGCGTGACGCAGGAGGAGGTGTTCGGGACGGCGTACTGCTGCGCCATGTTCCTGAAGACCACCTGCAGGCTGGAGGGGAAGAAGGTCTACCTGGTGGGAAGCGGCGCCATGGCGCACGAGCTGGAGGCCGTGGGGATCCAGCACACCGGCGTGGGCCCCGACCACGTCCACGGGAAGCAGAGCGACTGGGCCGGGGTGGCCCTGGACCCCGAGGTGAGGGCGGTGGTGGTGGGCTTCGATGAACACTTCAGCTACATGAAGCTCAACAGAGCCCTGCAGTACCTGCTGCACGAAGACTGCCTGTTCGTGGGCACCAACAGGGACAACAGGCTGCCCCTGGAGGGGGGCAAGGCTGTCCCAGGTAAACATGCTGCACATTTTACTGTACATCCACGATATGAAGCACTAAACATACAGGTACAACTGATGAACCTTTTTAATTGATCACATGCAACATGGTCATTGGTCACACACTCAGCTGGGAAAACATTAGTGTTGTGTTCATGACCACCGAGACCAAGACAAGACCAAGACTTTTAGGGTCCAAGAAGACCTCAACTAAAATACAGTAACTAGAATATAAAATGTTGTACTTTTTAAAATAAAAGTTACATAATGCAACTCTAAGCTTTTGAATGAACATATCAGCTTTTATACATTTTCAAAGCTACATAACAAATAAATCAGACATTCAGTGGCCTAACTTCATGTGATTCAACAATAACATTTGATTTGATGTTTATTCATTCATTTTAAAAGAACAATACAAGACAGTTTCATCAGATACAAGAATACAAGTAGGATAAAATGAAAGGAGCAGAAAGAAGATGAAATCTTATATCTGCCCCTTATTTCACAGTTTGTTCAAACAATGATAACCTTCAAACTACATCACAAAATGAATAATTCTACTTAATTTTACTAACTGTAATACACAAACTACATCACAAAATGAATAATTCTACTTAATTTATCTAAAATGACACAACTGTTAAACTGGAAGCAGTTTCATCACATGGCAAGTCTTAAAAAACTGCTGTGGCAAAACACTCAAGTCCAAACTCAAGACCAAGGATAACCATATACGGGTAGTTGCATTAGTTAAGTATATTCTTTGTGATTTAAATTGGCCAATTTTATAACTGATGGCATGGCAGACATCTTCTCCTGCGCCCAATCACTTCTCATTTTCTTGGAGTGACCAGTGTTGCCAGATAGAGTCGAGGTTTTCCAGCCCAAAAATCAGTTAAAAACCGCCATACAGTATAAGACAAAAATAATCTGCTCACTCAATATATTGTTACAGTATATTTACTGTTTGAACATATGACATCAGTACAAGTCAAGATAATTTAACAATACTGTAACAAAATGCAACGATACAACAAAAATCTTCGCAGAGTTCCCAGCAAAATCAGAATGAAAACCGCCCAGTCTGGCCACACAGGAAGTAAAGCGTGCAAGTGAAAGAGGGTGGGTGTGACAGTGGTAACAAAAAATGTACAGTATTTAGCAATGAGTCACATTTTAAGCTGGATTTGAACCAGTAAGTTCTGCTCCTAATAAAAACTAAGATGTTCACAAATAAACTGGACAATATTCTGGCAGTTTAGTGATATTTCCACAGTTGTGGTCTTGACTGTTCTTGAAACAAAATCCCAAGTCCTCAATGTCCGAGACAAGACCAAATGCGGTTGAGTCCGAGACAAGACCAAGACCATCAAAAAGTGGTCTTGAGACTGGTCTTATAGGACCAAGTCCGGTCTCGAGTACTACAACACTAGAAAACATCAAAATCAGTTGGCTAAAATTAGGTGTGGTAGTAGATGAGTCATCCCCAACACATATTCTGAGGGTTGACAGATTACATGAGGTCTTTACCTGAAAGTCTGACGTTGACTGTCGGAAACGTTTGTCTGTTATCAAAAAAAGCTCACAAACCACTGGATAGATTTGAATGAAACTGAACCATCTTTCGATGTAGAGCTCCAAGTGAACAAATAACTTTCAGCGTCGAGACGATTAAGGTTGACACAGCTAGTTGTCATAAGCTCACAAACATTACTAAACTGTCAGTAATGTTGTGCTCAAGACTGGTCAATTGAGACCAGTCTCAAGACCACTTTTTGATGGTCTTGGTTTCGTCTCAGACTCGACCGCATTTGGTCTCGGTCTCGGACATTGAGGACTCTGGATTTTATTTCAAGACCAGTCAAGACCACAACTGAGGGAATATCACTAAATTGCCAGAACATAGTCCAGTTTATTTGTAAACATCTTAGTTTTTATTGGATAAAAAAACGTACTGGTTCAAATCCAAGCGATAACGTGACTCATTGCTAAATACATGTTTTTGTTAATGTCGCAACCACGAGCGTAAGTAAGTCTGTTCGGATAATCTGTGAAAAGACTGAGCTTCAAGACTTGAGGTCTTGGTCTTGACTTGGTCTCGGGTGTAGGTGGTCTCTTGACCACAACACTTAACTGTCAGTCTCACAGATATGAAGCTCAAGTTTGTTGTGGTAGTAGCTGAGTTGGGCGACATGCATTCTTTTAAATCTGGGGTCTGCGATATTTGAACACTCTGGGACTCTCTGGGACTTAGAAATACAGTATTTTCAGCGCAGAAAAGCATTCTGCTCCCTCCCCTCAGAGCCATATATGGCACAGTGCTCTGCAGCTGAACTTGGGATCTGCTCCGCCCCCTGCTGCTCTCTGCTCAGAACCGCTGCGATATTCTGTGTTTATGGTAATAAAACCTTCTAATAAAATAAAATAAAACCATGGAGCGCTAGTCCTACAACCCAAAATCCAGCAGAAATCATCAGAGGTTCACGAAGCAACGTTTGGACATGATTTAATTCGCTCGTGACTTCCTCATGTCTCAGCGCTGGTCTGGAATGTGTGGAATGCTCCACCTCCTCCTGTCTCTGCGCTCCGAAGTTCTGTGATTATATGATAATATAACTGTTTAAAAAATATAATAAAAACACGAATCACTCATCCTACAACACAAAAACCAGAAGACATCAGCAGAGGTTCACGAAGCAACGTTGGACATGTTTTAATTCGCTCGTGAGTCGTGACAAATCCATTTCCTCGTCAGTGAAGGATGAAGCGATCACTTGACTTTTGGCAAAAAAACTAAATAAAAGTCCAGCTCTGGGATAAAGAAGGGATATTTAATACATTTTGTGTCACATAAAAAACAGTCCTGCATCGCTTTGCAATCCTTTGAATGAGAACGAGCTGCGGCTGGGACAGGTGGGGGCGTGGGTTGGGGCGTGACAAACAACTCTGTTTTTATTGGCTGTCAGTGTCCTGGGGCCTCATGTATCAACCGTGCGTGCGTCACTATCCACGCAAAACCCCGTATGTATCAAAACTGAACTGAACGTGAATATGTGCGCATCCAAGTACATTTCCACGCCAGCTCCAGAGCACGCGTACGCACGTTTCTGTGGTTCTTGTTCCTTTGGCGACACTTACAGGTGATTCAGAGAAACTGAAGCCCCACAGTCTGTGGTTGACTTTAAGAGCGGCTTGAAGACCTTTCTTTTCAACCGAGCATACTCTCCTCATGATTCTACTTTTGATCATAGCTGATACTGTTGTTGATTTTAATTGTTTTATTATTTGTTTTATTGACATTTAATTCTGTTGCACCTTGTAGCACTTTGAGATTTCCATTAATGAAAAGTGCGTTATAAATTGAATTCATTATTATTATTATTATTATTATTATTATTAACTGTTCATGATGTGAAAATGATTAATATTCCCACCAAACACACGATTAACAAGTATTACATCCACATGACGCAGTTAAATAAAGGACGCGCAAAGTTGTGCAAAGAATAAATTTAACAGGAACGGATTCATTCAGCCTTACTGGAGGATATAATAAATAGTGTAACACGCAGAGCATTTATTTATAAACAGATATAATTTTCTGATCTAGGATATGGCTTATCAGCCGTTTTCAGAAATAATCATTCTTCAGTTTGGCACTGCTGCGCTCTGGAGCAACACAGGAGCCGTGCATCCAGCGTTTGGAGACTCCAACATCACGTCATGTCATGAAAACTCTCCACTGAGACGCACAGACCCGTTTCTTCATATCATCTATTAAATAAACAAAGATCTATGTTCTACCAAACATCTAAGTTCCTCTGTGTTTACAGTAATTATGGTAATAAACTCGTGCGCAAAGTTAATATTTTCACTCAGAATGAATGGATGTGCCGGTTGCGCACCAAAGCAGGGTGCGCGCACACACAAATACCGACACACAATCACTCGTTCTTTGCGTGATGAACACATTTTATTACTATTCTTACTTAGGATTATTTTCCTCACTCATATTATATTAAATTCATTATTTTCCTGAATCTAGAAATGATTTCTGATCGCGCAGGGATCAAACAAACATGTCCTTCACACATGCAGGAAGTAATTTGCATCTGTTTAACATATGTAAATGAAGGCGTGTCAGGGGAGGTGTCTCACGTGCGCTCAGTTCCACGTTAATTGTGATGTACAAAAGGAATGTGCGTGGATTCAGGTGTACGCACGGTTTGATACATCTGGATTTTTTTGTGCGTGCGCAGTTTTCTGGATTTGACCGTGCGGCACTTTTCAGTAAGAAATCCACGCAAGTCTTTGTACATGAGGCCCCTGATCACTCTTGTGTTTTCAGTGTTTTTATAAATGCTGATAGAGAAGCAAGGGGACTACTGTATAGTTTTTTTCAGAGATTACTTTGTCTAAAATCAGTCTGTCAGTAGATAGTGACAGAGTGAAGAAATATGTTAAAAATATAATGTTTGAAAAGTTACAGACTACATTACAATCTTACATACTACTGTATAGCTTTAAAGAACGCCTTTGATTTAGATCACGTGTCAAACTCAAGGCCTGGGGGCCAAACATGGCCCTCGTTGACAACTAACCTGGCCCCCAAGACAATATGTCAAAACACAAAATACTTTTTTCAGTAATCTTTGATTATGATGTCAAAAGTGCAACAGAGAACCTCAACAAATCGAACAC
>JBBPBX010018389.1:34686-45660 GCA_038048925.1 Garcialebias charrua | reverse complement strand
AAAAGTTCTAAAAAATAAAAATATAAACAGGGAGCGTTGGTCCTGCAGCCCACAGCCCACCAGGAAATCTGTAGAACCTCGCGCAGCCACGTAGGACCTGAGTTTAATTAGCTCGTGACAAGTTCATTCATTTCTCATCATTTCAGTCATGGAGTCAATGGAGGAGGAAGCGGTCACTTGACTTTTGGCAAAAAAACAAAAGTCCAGATCAGGGATGAAGAAAAGGAATTTAATACATTTGTGTCACATACAAAACAGTCCGGCGCCGGGCAGTTTATTGTGAGACAATGCACCTCGCGTACGCGGTCGTAAAATTTGAGCTTTGCGCGTTCGTGCCCTGCGGGGCTACACTTGTGCCTCTGCGTACGTAAGGCGTACGTACGGCGTACGTAAGGCGTACGTACGGCGTACGTACGGCGTACATACGGCGTACAGCGGCGTACTGCCTTACGCAGAGCTCTGCCTGGGCCTTAAGACATACAGTTTGATTCATCATATGAAGAAGTGATCAACACCGTAACAGCCCATGATCATACAGCATATTGAAAAATAACACTGTTCATATGAATAACACAAGGTTATGCTTTGATTATACTGTATCTGAATCAAACAAAGTAAAAGTAAAAGAGAGTCTCTTGTGACGGATTATTGTACTGAGCTCAAACTAAAATGAGATAGTGTCACTGTATCTCCACTGCAAGGTTTGTGAAGAAAAATGCATCATGATCACATTTTGAATTAAACAGTCTTTGGTTTATCCAACATTACAATGCACTGGTGATCATATAATGACAAGAGTTATTCTATTAATTAATTCTGAATCAACACAAATTAAAAGGAAGTCTCTTCTGATTGATTTGTGTCTTTTAATTCAAAATAAATGTAATAAAATGTGTCCACTCGTCTCCTTGAGAGCCTCAAGAAAAGTGTACCACTAAAAGTTTCAGAGAAATGTGAAAAGGTGTAAATCCAGGTCAGAGATGAGGGTCTACTGTATACAGTATCACTACATCAGACTGTTGTATGAAAATTTTGCAAAGGTCACCTACTGGGGGGAGCTATGGTTTTTATCCTTTTAGTCAGTGACGGGAAAAGTCAGATAGAAGGTAACATTAACTTTTTAAACAGATAGGTCTGACTGAATTTTATAGACCATATTTATCAAAATAGTAACTTTGATGTAGGTCTTACTTAAAAAGTTTGAGAAAATACGAGGAAAATAGCTCTTAAAGCTCTAACCCCTCAGGCTTTATGAATAAATACAGTCCCTCTTTTTGTGAAATTAAAGTTTAACATACAAGTTTAAAATTCATTCTGTTCATAATGATTAATTTAAATATTGTGTAAACATTATCTGAATTATTGGACTTCATTATTTCACATCAGCATGAACTTAACATGCGTACACTGGGACTGATCCTCTAGTCTACATAAACAAAAAGTAAGAGTCACCTGAATTTTAAAATGCTTAGTCCCAAGATAAAATATCAAAATATTTATTTTTGTTTCAAAAGGATATAGTATAGGATATAGAAACAAAGCTGCATAAAAGAACATCTAAAAATTTAATTTCACATCTTGCCATTTAATTATCTAAAACTTGGCTTGTTTTTCTGAAACTATTTTTATTTTTTTTTATTTTTTTATTGTAGCATGTGCTCTCATGGATTAATTGTAGCATGAAGCAAATACTTTTCCATCAAGGAATTTTTCAGGATCGAGTTCATTTAATTACGGAACTCAAATTGTACCAGTCCTGCAAGTCTTAAAGAGAACAATATTAAAGGTTCAGTCTGCAGTTTCTGTAGAACATCAGCACTTAGAAAAAATTTCAACAAGCAAAGCATTCTGATCCCTCCCCCTCAGAGCCATATATGGCTCTGCCCCCTTGTGGTCTGTTGAAATTTGAATTCAAGCTCTGTTTTTATTGGCTGATTCAAATTCAAGCTCGGTTTTTATTGGCTGGTTACAAACTTTGTTCTTATTGGCTGGAAAATGGTGGGTCACTTTTTCTTTTTAGAAATGCTTATTTACCACCTGGAGAAGCAAGGGGACAATATTTTTTTTTAGTTTTTTTCAGAGATTACCTCTCTAACATCAATCTAGTGACAGAGTGAAGAAATATGTTAAAAATATATTGTTAGAAAAGTTACATATAGCAGCTGTGCAATAAGTGATTGTGCATCAATTATCAGTTCACTAATCAGCACAAGTATGCTAACATACAGGTTGAGTTAACCACATTCCCCAGTGCCCTGAAGGAAGCCTGTATGTGTTGAGATAATGTGACATTTAAACATTGTTGTTGCTGAGAATTATTTACATTTCACAGACTTGTTGGTTTAATCCTAATTACATAGAGCACCTTTCAACACCGGCTCAAGCATGTAAATTGAAAGATCACACCTTAAACAGTAGGAGGTTCCCTTGAAGGTTCCCTTATTCCCTTTCTAACAGAGACCTCAAGGGAACCTGTTTAAGGTGTGATCTTTCAATTTACATGTATGTGTTACAAACCCCCCTTGGTTAAGCTGGGATGTGTCGTTTTGTCAATTTAAATAGAATGGGCATGTTAGTTAATTTGTGGTGTTATCTCAGTTTCCAATTTCATATGTTGGTGCGTGACTTGTAAGCCTGTATAAAACTTCTCGTTCTCACAGCTTCCATTCAGAATTGAAAAAGACTTCTGGACAGAAGTCGAAACGTTTTCTGCAACAAATAAAGTCCAGTTGATACTGTAAGATGTATTTTGACAGTGTGTTGGGGGATTTACCTTGTGATGCAGGGATGTTGCTTCTGCTGACAGGTTTGTGAATGTCCTCTCTGCATCATGGCTACTGTTGTAGCTTTATGCTTCTTATTAATCTTGTATGGCTGTGGGTCATAGTCATGCAGCTTATATTATAGGTGAAGGCTGAGACAACGCAGTTCGGGTCCATATTCTTCTGTGTAACAACAAGACTGTTCACCCATTCTGTGGGCTCATTGACAGGAGTTATCACTGCTACTGAGGAAGGGCAGGGACTTAAAACGGGGGTCCAGAGCTACTACAGTGTGGAAGAGATCTTCAAGGCCTGTGTAGCTCGTGAACTATCACTGAGGTGCCCGTAAAATTTAGTGATAACGTTACGCTTTGTGTGTGGCAGCTGCATGCTCCTGCTCGTTGTTGTGAGGCTTGAAAAGTTGTTGGTCGAGGTTTGTCGTGCTACCAGTGTACTTCGGAGGTGCGCTGCATAGCTTACAAATAGCGTGGCTTTTGTCGAGTTTTCCGTCCTTCTAGTGAAACCCGAAAACGTTCCACACTTTAGAGTTTTGTCTGGCTGATGTGTTGAAAATCTTTCGCGGTGACTCGCTAGCGCAGCTACTATTTACATCCATGCTCGTCCAAGTACTTGGTGAGCTACGGCACATGCGTGAGAATAGCTTCGCTCTCGCGTTGTTTTAGAAACGCATTGTAAACCCAGCAAGTCTCGCGATACCCGGTCCGTGTCTTTTCAACCGGTTCATCTCTGAATTTGTGGCTGGTTGCTGTCGGTTTACGTGGCTGCTACCGATGCAACCACATTGCTAGCTTGTCAAACCGGATATCCGGTCGAATCGGTTAATCTATAACAAGCCTAGTTTCAGTTCATCTTACAAGCTCTGTGCAGAACTACCTCAATGCATTTTTTTTTAATAAACATGTGAAGTACAATGATGGCTGACAGTGTTTTTCAAAAATTTCAACTCTTGTACAGTGTTTCAACACAAATTATATAAATAACAGCTTACACTCTATAAATCTAATTACAGTAAGAACTTTGAGGTGCATTCTGCAGACATTTATCTTTTAATAATAATAATAATGTCCTTTTCTGTCATCTGTGTATGTTTCCCATACACAGACGAAATTTGTCTCTGCATTTAACCCAACCACCACCAGGTGGTGCAGTGAGCAGCCAGAAAGCGCCCGGGGAGCTGGAGAATTAGGTGTGCACTCATAGACACCCCAAGGTGTGTAGTGGCTGGGGCGCGAACCCGCGTCCTTCGGGTCCCAAGTCGGAAGCCCTGCCACTACACCATCTTGGCTCGATAATACTGTAGTACGAATGTTTGTCTTTATATACTGTAGACCTTTTTTACCTTACAACTACTTTGAGTTTGGCAGAATATTTTCTAGTCAATTAAAAAAGTGCACAAACAAAATGGTTAATGATACATAATGTCATTTATTCGGTTTAAAAGAGGTTTTCCAAATCAACGTGAGCTATACAGTATCAGCACCACTATGTGAAACATATGTTGTAATATGTAAGTTGTCTTGTTTGCTCACGTCAGTGTGATATCCATTACAGAAAAAGCATAATCAAAATAACATTCATCAAATCAATACATAAACAGTAATGATATAGTAATTCATGCTCAAATAAAGAGTGCAGTGAATGAAAAATCATGTCTGCCCCATATTTGCAAAAATAACTTCAAAGTAAAGGTGGAACAATGTAAAAAAAAAAAAGGTTTACATCAGCTATCACTCTTAACTTCTATCCACTTGTTCTTTTTACAATTCATGCAGCTACTCATAACCCACCAAAGATGGTGACAGATTAACCAAGGCACAGCACACAAAGCCAATCATATCGATTAATGCAACTTTTTCTGGATCTCTACATGTTAGAAAATCGATAGGTAGAAGAGGGCCATTCAAGATTGTGTATTTTTGTCTTACACAACCTTAGACACGTTCAACATGGATTCTAACATGTGCTATTTGCCATGGTTTTTTTTAGTTCTTTTTTGTCGTCGGTTGAAACGTTCAGCTGCCAGATGTCATCCCACCATCAGCACCAACTGCACTCTGTAGCACACATCTTCAGTGATGCCTGGATTCAGCCTGGATCATCCTTGCTGTACAATGGAGCACGTTTGCCTAAGAAAAGAAAAAACATAATAAAATAAAAATTACTTAAATGAAGTTGTAAATAATTGGTGTGTTAATATGCATATGAATTTCAAAACAGGATTTACAACATAGCACCGGATTGTCAGTTGTCAAACAACACAAGAACAGTTAATTTAGGTTATTGTATGTGCTTCTTACATATTTAGTGTTTGTACGTATTTTTTGCTTTTCAACTTGAGAGCTAGATGTGTAGTTTATCATGACAGTGCTCTTGTCATGAGTGTCATGTCACTGTCATGACATGTCATGACAGTGCTCTTATGAATTTTGAATAATCAGCATAAACAACTCAACAACTGAAAGCTTAACAAGTAAAAAACAAATAACTCAACAAAAAAAATTAACGTTCCATGTACATTTCATGCAACACAGTTAAAGGATTGTAATAATAATAATAATAATAATAATCATTTTATTTAAAAGCGCCTTTCAGGACACCCAAGGACACTTAACAAACCAATTCAGTTCAAACATTATCATTGACAAATTGAAATATAAAATACATAAGGATTATATAATATAAAATTAGGGATGTGCCGATCAGGTTTTTTAAAACCGATACCGATACCGATCACCTATGTGTGACGATCACCGATACCGATCACAATTACCGATTGCCTATATGTGAGCCGATCACATAAACCGATCACCGATCAAATGGCTTACCTGTAATTTATGAGTGCTGCTTCTGGCTACAAGATCTGAAAACTTTTCAGATCTTGTAGCCAGAAGCAGCACTCATGTTATTTTCAGAACCATAAAATCACCATAATTCAGACAAAAACATATTTTTACTAATTTATTTCAGAGAACAAAGTAAATAAAAGTAATTATCAACTGCATTATCAAAGAAAAATGTTTACCTTACTAACTTTCAATAAATAATAAAAGGTTTTTTATTGTTTAAAAAAAAACACATCTATTACTTCATATAAAAAACTAAAATACCCCATTTGCTACTTAAAGGACAACACCCACCGTGACAGTAACAATTCACCATATTGGAGAATTACTGTAGTATTTTATGAATTTTATTTTCATTTTTGCATTTGGGCCAGGCGAGGGTTAAAAAAAAAAAAAAAAAAAACACTCCCGAATGAATCCGGAAACCTGGCCGAATAGTCCCGAAGGGTCATGCCTCTTATTACATGGATCTCCACCCAGAAGGCAGAAGGTAGGAGTGAGTTTCCATGGAGGTTTATGAGAGAGAGTGCGTTAAAACTGCATATTTCCTGCATATTTCCATTTCCATTTGTGTGTATATGGACCAGCGCTCTGATTTTATTTATTATTTATTTTTCCTCGTTCCTTTGAAGTTCCTCGTGCCGGTGTAATTTGCTCCCTCGAGTGTATGTATCTGCTCT
The DNA here is from genome assembly GCA_038048925.1 of Garcialebias charrua. NCBI lineage: Eukaryota > Metazoa > Chordata > Actinopteri > Cyprinodontiformes > Rivulidae > Garcialebias > Garcialebias charrua. The sequence goes on along the minus strand of JBBPBX010018389.1, from coordinate 39,354 downwards.
TATCTCTCGTCAGCCTTGTTGCAGCAGCACTATGCACGGGTCGTGAAGCATGCGCGCGGGCAGAGCTCAGCTGCGAGGCTGGCTCTGGGTGCCTTTCTCATCACGGGGCGAGAGAATAAAAAGTCGATGCGGAAATGAATGAATTTGTCGCGATCAAACGAATTAAACTAGTATGTCTAAGTGGATGCTCGCTCAGAATATGAGTGAGCGACAGCAGGATTAATCAACAGGCAGCTTTAGGGAATATTTAAAAATGCTTCCTTTTTCTTTTCCTCTGCTCGCCTGTAACTCCAAGGCGTCACTCTGGTGACGTGAATGCCCAAGTGAATGCCCATATATGGAGAGGGGCAGATTTTCCCGGAGCTGCATGCTAAAATCTGCTATAAATCATGAAATAACACATTTAGTGTTATTTCTCCACAATATAAGTAAACGCTCCTGTATTATTTTTAAATAAACTAATAAATATTAATGGCGATGCAATTTGAAAACATGGTGGGTGTTGGGCTTTAAAGCTGCACTGTTGGCTGTTTTTACAAATGGCTTTATAAATACGTAAAGTATCATTATTATTATTTTTAAATAATTTCGTGCTTTTTTGAACAACTTCCTGCGGGAACCAGGTGGCGGTAATGCGCTTAATATGAGTTCGCCAACCGCCATTCAACTCTATAGAAGAAGAAGAAGAAGAAGAAGAACCAGGAAATACCGCCTCCGCCATTTTACATTCATTAGTTCCACACTCGGCACTCGGCTTTTGGAGGACTGTTTCTCCCATAAGAGGATGCCTCATACGGATAAATTAACTGGAAACACTCCCTGAACTCTGTGAATGTCTCAGGACTGGAGCAGCAGCCGCGATCGCTCCGCCGAGCGCTCCTACAGCACCGCGCGAGACCAGCAGCTCATGGTATGAGCTAAGGCTAACATGCTAAACCGGACCCCAGCACCGGAGCTGCCGCAGACAGCCGGCTTTGTGCGATCAGAGGTTCCTGGAGCTCGCCTCGATGTCGGACTGGAAGCAGAAGATATCGGGGGACACCCAGCTAACTTGGAATAACAAAGCCGACAGCCTTTTTGAAGCCGCAGCTAAACTGGACTGCCCGTAACTGCGCAGCGGAGCGGACTCGGTGGGGCTACTCGGTGGGGCTACATGCTAACAGTTGTTGCTTATGGCGGCGCTGGCAGACGGCTTTTGGTAAGTTATTAAAACGTATTAAAACATTTTAATGACGAATTAGGTTTGTTGTGTTGAAGGACTTCGTTGAAATTCCTCCACGAGGTACTTTTTCGTCGCACGTTTTGCAGTTAGCAAACCGCATCACAGGCTCTGTGATCGGTAATTGAAGGCAAAAGCCGATCACATCCGCTTTAATGATTATCGGTGCCGATTGATCGGTTACCGATCGATCGGCACATCCCTATATAAAATACATTTAGTAAAGTTAATGATAAGCTAATCTAAAGAGATGTGTTTTCAGGGCTGTCTTGAACAGAGAAAGGGAGGTGGTGTTTCAAAGCTCTGTCCTCGTGCTCAATAAACTTATGATTCGTGTAATGCCCTAATTCACTATAATCTACTGTAAGAAATATATTACCTGACACAAAGTGTGCAGAGCAAATTCGGATGTTGCTCAGTTTTTTTCAATCCAAGTTCTGGTTTAGGCTGGCAGCCACAGACGTCGACGTTCCTCTGATAATTGCTGAGTTACTTCACCTTGATTTGTGATCACGAGTGGTAATCTGTACTACTGTAGGTTTTTCTCTCGATCTGACCGATTGTGGCAGCCATGGACACGACAATAATTCACCATTTTTTGATTTTGTGTGACAAGACGCGACGCACAACTACAATGGCTTTGAGGCTAACACAGCTATGTCGCCAAGATGGCTAACTTCCGGTATATTTCAGAGTCAGAGTCAGAGAGTCAGAGTCAGAGAGTCTTTATTGTCATTTGCACCACATGTGGTACATGTGATGAAAACGAGATTATGTACACGGGGTCCCAGTTACATCCAACAACAAATGCAAGAGAAAAACAGTAATAACATCTAGAATTAACTAAGAAAAACATCAACTAGTAATACACTAAGCCCTAATATAGTGGAAAAACATCATTATAAACAGCAGCACGAACATGAGTCTGTATGAGCAGATGGTCACAGATGAACACAGCAACAAGAAAACAGATCAGCATCAGCATGATGTGATATTTTGCAGTGTTTATTTTTATTTTATTTTTATTTATTCATTCATGAGTCTAACAGCCTCAGGGTTGATTACGACACGTGAAAAGGGTCTATGGTACAAATGTTAGGTCTGAGCTGAGCTGCTACAATCTGCTGCCTGACCAGAAGTAGTGGGGCTGCCGTGGGGGTTGGTAGGACCGGGGGAGATTTGGTAGACAGGGTGCTTGGTTCTATAGACAGGGCGGGGCACCCTCCTTGGATAATGGTACAGGTAGTCCCCGATTTACGAGCGAGATCCGTTACAACGAGGCGCTCGTAAACCGGAAATCTCGTAATTTGGAACGGCCGCCATTTCTCTCGTAAATCCGGAATTTCGCTCGTAAATTGGAACGGTTTTCGCTAGCGCGACTAAAAACACTCTATTTTCATCCAAAAACTGCTTATGAGTGCATAAAAATGATCGGAAACGTGTGTCCATATGCTTAACTAACTAACTGTGGTGAAAAAACACATGAAAACTCAGTATTTTTTTCGTTTTTTCCAAAAATTCGCAGCTCGTAAGTCTGGAACCTCGCAGATCAGAGCGCTCGTAAATCGGGGACTACCTGTAGTGGAAACTCTGGTTTTACCCCTTATGTAAATCTGAACAGATCTTTTATTGATTTAAGAGCAAGCCAAACAAAGGCAATTAAGTCATTTTATATTACCGGTATATTCTTTTTTCCACTGAATACACAAGATGGTTGTTCTCATTTACTTTTCTTTGGTTTTGTTGAGAGAATTGGTGTAAAAAAATCAACTTATTGTTCAACACTACCGGTATATTCATAGTTAAAATAATAAAAAATATCATAACCCTGTAATATCTTAATTGGCGTGAGAAATGAACATTGATAAGAATTGCTCAGGCATGTGTACAACTTTGTGCCCATAGTTATCGCTTGTTTTACTTTGTGACTAAATACAATAAAAGACATGCAGTATAATTTGCATAGTTGCCTAATACAATCGTCTTAGGGTGACGTTTTGAAGCAATATTTGCCCATGATCATTTTGTTTCCAAGTACTAAAAAGGTTGAAACTAGAGTAAATGTGTCCAGTTAAAAGCACAGCATGCCTTTATTTGCCAGTGTTGAGTTTTATGAGTAATCCAAGCAGAGTTTCTTCTCAGTCAGCACTCTTGTTTTACACAACTTAAGTCTATAAGATTCACAGATTCTTTTTTTCTTCTTTCAGTCAAACATTATTTTCCCAGTGTGGCTTGCTCAGGGAGTTGGCATGAGGTTTGAGTTTAGAAAAAGATTGCGTGACACTCTGGCATTGTGGTTTTAAAAATCTTTCTGTCAAGTATTTCAAGGAGGGGGAAGAAATTTTGGATTCTGGCATCAAACAGAGCATTTGGTAAAGCCTTGTAATCTTATGAGTTCTGTAGTTCAGTTGCTTGTGGTTTTTCAAAACCTCTAAGAAAACATCAAGTGTTTGACTCTGTGTACATTTGGGCCTCAGGGGAACGTTCTTTGATTCACTCACCCATTGACAGCAGCTTAAAAGTGCAAACTGTTCCTACTTTTGTTGCCATTCTGTAATTATTTAAGCCATTAGATCTTTGTTAATTTCTCACTTTAATTCTTACATTTCAAATGTATTTTTCCTTTTATTTTGTCCCTCTATTTTTTTTTAAACTAATTTTGTTGAAAACTAAACCTATTCAGACAAAGTTGGACTTGATTTGAAAAAGAAATATATTACTATGAAACTCATCAGTTCAATAATGGAAATGGTCCATCTCAGAAATTGTAGTTGGTGTTAGTTAGGGGATCACCCACGTTCAGTGTTTTAATGGAGACAATCTGAGTAACAGTGACTGAAAAGCTACTATTACCAACACTTTTAATGTAAAATGGAGGAAATTCTCAGACTACTTTTTGTCTCAGCTTAGAATATGACAGGATGTTGGTTCTCGTTCATATTTAGGTAATTTCTCTTTAGTTTCTAGTAATGCCCAAATGTCCATCGGTTGAGTCCGTTTGGAAAAGCCTCTGAATCAACCTATTTGGTTGTTTCACCATTTGCAGTCACTAGCTATGTTTGCATGGACATAAGTTCCCAGATTAAACGGCCATTCGGAATAAAAATGTGTCATGTACCGTAAACGCCCCATTCGGATTATTTATTGTTTATTCAGCTTGATCCGAAATAATTTGTTATCAGAACAAAACGGGTAGTTTACGCTGATCCATAACCTGAATGGTGTCCATGTAAACACCTAATCTGTTCATTTATTTCCGATCGTGAAAAACTGACCTGACTACGCTTGTGCGACCTATGTCATTTCCGCGTGGCTAATGCTAATAATATTAGCATGTCAGGGAAGTAAAACTGGTCGGTGAGCGACAACATTTCTGCTAGAAACTTTTAGAGAGCTCAAAATGATCTGTATTACCTGTAGCTCAATCAGGGAGTGCAGTAAGTCAAAGT
>JBBPBX010018389.1:22153-34568 GCA_038048925.1 Garcialebias charrua | reverse complement strand
TTCTGTGCAGAGACCGTCCTTTGCTATAATTAAAAAAATATATACTGTACAGTATATATATGAAAGCTCAGTTGAAAACACTAAAATGATACAGGGTTTCCCCTAGGATTTCTTTTAACCGTGGTGGTGTGGTGACCTCTCGTGTGTGTGTGTGTGTGTGTGTGTGTGTGGGGGGGGGGTGGGGTGTTAGATGTAAATTAAACTGTGTACATGACCTTATTAAAAGTTAGTTTAGTGTTCTTAGGACTGAAGACTTTTTGAGGAAAGAGGTTTTTAAACATCTTTTCTGTAATTTTAGTGTTTTCAATTGAAAGCTTTAATATGTTTATGTGAAAAAATTATAGCAGAGGAAGTTCTCTGCACAGAAAAAAAATATTTATTTTTACTGTTTTTTTTAACCAAGTTTATCCTGAAACACCTGGTTAAATTTAGAAGATTATATTATGATTAACTACAAGCACCTGAAGCTGACTCAGAGAAGTCTGTGATTTTAGAAAAAAATGAAAGTCAAACAAACACGTCTTTAAAAGAGCGTCTCCCCCCTTACCCCCCCCCGGTAAAGCTGCGGTCCGCTTGCACCTCCACCCTACCCACGTGTGATTAATACAGATTTTTTGCGCAAATTACTGATTTTTGATGCTCATTATACAAGAAACCGTCTGAAGTCTAAACTTGATGACATTCTAATCTGAGTACCGTATTCGCCGTTGTAAAATACGCACCGGTGTTTAATACGCTTTGTCCAATTATTAACCATAAACAAGAAAAAATTGTACATAATATGCTTCAGTGTTTAATACGCGTCATCGCCACGCGACGCGTCAGCGCCTCATTTGCCCTGATTAAGATCAGGTTTTTGCAGATTTTTGCAGCACGGTGGCACAACTGGTAGAGCTGCTGCCTCTCAGCGAGAAGGTTGCCGGTTCAAATCCCGGTCCGGGGCCTTTCTGGGTGGAGTTTGCATGTTCTCCCCGTGCATGCGTGGGTTTCCTCCGGGTACTCCGGTTTCCTCCCACAGACCAAAAAACATGCTTGTTAGGCTGATTGGTGACTCTAAATTGACCCTAGGTGTGAGTGTGAGAGTGGATGGTTGTTTGGTGTGAGTGAGACAGGTCCCTCTTGTAAATGAGTCCCCGTGACTCAACGAGGCTAGCCTGTATAAATAAAGTTTGAATGAATGAAAAAGATGGCGGCGACAGAAGCGAGCGAGTACAAAGAACTTCACAAGGAAACACGGTAAAAACAATTATTTCTTTGCAAGAAAAATATATTTCTTAGCTGACTTTATAGCAGACGTGCTCCTGAGCTTAACGAAATGTTCAAATCAGCTGGATTTAAAAAAAAAACTTCGCCTAATTTTAGGCAGGCGGCTCGGACCGGACGCTTTGTTTCTTTAAATTTAGCTAAATAAACGCTTAAAAAATATATTTCTTAGCTGACTTTATAGAAGACGTGCTCCTGAGCTTAACGAAATGTTCAAATCAGCTGGATTAAAAAAAAAACTTCGCCTAATTTTAGGCAGGCGGCTCGGACCGGACGCTTTGTTTCTTTAAATTTAGCTAAATAAACGCTTAAAAAATATATTTCTTAGCTGACTTTATAGAAGACGTGCTCCTGAGCTTAACGAAATGTTCAAATCAACTGGATAAAAAAAAAAACTTCGCCTAATTTTAGGCAGGCGGCTCGGACCGGACGCTTTGTTTCTTTAAATTTAGCTAAATAAACGCTTAAATATTTCTTAGCTGACTTTATAGAAGACGTGCTCCTGAGCTTAACGAAATGTTCAAATCAGCTGGATTTAAAAAAAAAAAATTGCCGAATTTTAGGCAGGTGGCTCGGACCGGACGCTTTGTTTCTTTAAATTTAGCTAAATAAACGCTTAAAAAATATATTTCTTACCTGACTATAGCAGACGGGCTCCTGAGCTGAACCAAATGTGAAATCAGCTGGATTTAAAAATCTGCGGTGTGGTTTATGAGTGGTATCTTGCAAACAAAAACAGCGAACCTCACAGCTAAGCTAAATGCAGCTACCGGTACACCCAGAGCAAGGGGCGGGCAGCGACAGAGTCAGTCCGACCAGAGGAGGCTGTTTTCGGACACATGAGCTAGAAACGTCTGGAAGTGGCCCTCCTCTTCCTCTTCACTCTCTGATGCTGAATCCTCACCAAACGCTTTTCGCGGAGCCGAAGCAGACACTTTACATTGAAAGTCTATGTGGCTGCGCATCTTGGAGCAGCGGGGCGTGACGCGGCGCGTCTTCAGCATTTCAAGCAGCGCAGCAGCACCCGGCAGTCGAGCAGCAGGAAGCCAGAATATTCTTGCTTCTGCTGCTCGTAGCGTCGCAGCAACCACTCGGGAGAGACTCTGCTATTGTGATGACGCAACGACGACGGGACTTTCTGTGGACGAAACCAGCCTCCGGTAGGAAAACCTGGCATTTTTAAAGTTGCTGCTGTCCACTCGAGCGTACATCACCCCAAACATAAAAAAAAACGTTTTAATCTCAACAAAGACTTTTGGAGTTGCAGTTTGGCTCGTAGAAAACCCACTCAAGTGTTACGTGAAGCTGATTTTATCTGCCCAGTGTACATAAAAACAACACGGATCTGACCGGGAAGGGAGCCACACGCTCCTCCCACTGCGCTTCTGCAGACATGTTCGGTGGGGACAGACATCTGTTGACAAGCAGCAAACACAGAGCATTGGGAGCATTTTGATGCGTTTGGTGAGGATGAGGCATGAGTCCTCTGCTGGCTGCTGCCTACAGCGCCCGTATAGCGGCCGAAACTGGTACTGCACCATTTTTGCCAAAAATGAAAAACGAAGAATCAGAGCGAAAAATGGGTCTAAAAATATGGGGAAAAAATCCATAAATAATACTCTTTGGTGACATTCAAATGAGCAAAAATACAGCGTATTATACACTGGTTTTTACGGTAGGTAATTTAATTGTTTTAAACAAGGATACAACTAAAACATGCAGAACATTTGGTCACATAGAACAGTGTCCAAAGGGTTGATGGGCTCTCCCTCAGAGATGGCGTGACTAGGGTTAACTTAAGGTTCACTAAGATATTAAATCCATAATGAAACAGATGTGGTAAAAATAATGTTTGAAGCTAAATATTACAAAGCAATGAGTCTAACCTCTTCAATATTGCATAGGGCTTGTGTTGTCAGTTCCTCTTGTGGACTGTCCTCTTGTCTTCGCACCTGAAGCAACCCATCCATATGATCTCTGCTTTGTTTTTGGTCCAGTTATAACTAAATCATATCTTCTTTCATATTGTTTCAAATGATCAACTCTTTGCTTCGATTCAACTACAGGTAGTCCCCGACTTACGAGCGCTCTGACCTACGAGCGCCCGGACTTACGAGCTGGCGAAAGAGAAGTAAATTTGTAAAAAATACAGCACTTTTTTGTGTTTTTAGATGAAAGTGTGTTAGCTAACCGTTTGGAAACACGTTTCCGACCATGTTTATGAACTAATATGAACGTTTTTGATGAAAAACGAGTGTTCGTAGTAGCGCTAGCATAAATGTTCCAACTTACGAGCGAAAATCCGGACTTACGAGAACACGTGCTTCGTGTTCCAACTTACGAATTTTCGTGTTACGAGCACCTCGCAGGAACGGAACTCGCTCGTAAGTCGGGGACTACCTGTATTTCTTTTGTCATTTCATGTATTTTCAATCAATCGTTCCTGCTGAGAAGCAAACCTAGTTAGTTCAGAAGACATGAAGTTCAGAGATTTTTTCATCTCCATGTTTTTCATTGCTACAGTACCCTCCCTTCCCAAGCCTGCTCGGCATGACTCGCACAATCCCGGCTTAACATCGTCCAAGCTGGCAGGTCCCGTCACTGGTCTCACTTATCTCATTTGGCGTGGTTACTTCAACTTGGGCCTCGACATCTGCAGCAACTCTGTTTGCCTCTACTCACACCACTTTGGGCCTCTCTTCACCACCTTTGGCTTCTCCTTACACCACCTCAGGCCTCCCTTCACTCCGCTACAAGTCTCTCCTCACAGCACCTCAGACCTTTCCTCACGCCACCATACGTCTCTCCTCATGCCACCTCTGGCCTCCAGCTACGCCACTGCAGGTCTCTCTTCACACCACCTTGGGCCTCTCACGTTGACTTCTCCTTACACCACCTTGGTATTTTAAATTTATCCTCTTCCAACCTGAAGGCTTTGTCATACTCCTTTTTATAGGATGGATTCAGATTCATGAACATGTAACACAGTCCCTTTAAAGCTGCACTATGTAACTTTGTAATGTAGTCTGTAACTTTTCAAACAATATATTTTTAACATATTTCTTCACTCTGTCACTATCTACTGACAGACTGATGTTAGACAAAGTAATCTCTGAAAAAAACTATAGTCCCCTTGCTTCTCTATCAGCATTTATAAAAACACTAAAAACACAGAGTGACCCGGACAATGACCAGCCAATAAAAACAGAGTTGTTTGTCACGCCCCAACCCACGCCCCCGCCTGTCCCAGCCTCAGCGCCGCGCACATTCTCATTCAAAGGATTGCAAAGCGATGCAGGACTGATTTGTATGTGACACAAATGTATTAAATATCCCTTCTTCATCCCAGAGCTGGACTTTTATTTTGTTTTTTTGCCAAAAGTCAAGTGATCGCTTCATCCTTCACTCACAGGAATGAGGAAATTGATTTGTCACGACTCACGAGCGAATTAATTCATGTCCAAAGTGGCTGGTGAAGCTCTGCTGATTTCAGGGTGTTTTTGTGTTGTTGGACGAGTGATTCATGTTTTTATTATATTTTTTAGAACGTTATATTAACATATAATCACAGAACTTCGCAGCGTCTGCCATAGGACATGTAGTGGGGGCGGAACATTCCAGACATACCAGACATCGACTGACAGACATGAGGAAGTCACGAGCAAATTAAATCATGTCCAACGTTGCTGCGTGAAGCTCTGCTGATTTCTGCTGGTTTTTGTGTTGTTGGACAAGTGCTCCATGGTTTTATTATATTTTTAAAACGTTTTATTAACATATAATCACAGAATATTGAAGTGCTCCGAGCGGACACACAGCAGGGGGCGGAGCTGCAGAACTCAAGTTCAACAGAGAACGGACTGTGGCTCCTCCTCAGAGTCATATATGGCTCTGAGGGGGAGGGAGCAGAATGCTTTTACCTGATGAAAATATTTCTAAGTCCCAGCGTCCTGCAGAAATTACATAGTGAACCTTTAACTTCACATGTTAATTGTTTGTGTCTCTTTCAACAGACAACACCTACTACACCTGACCTCATGGACAGACCTGTGTCCTCTCCTCCTTCCTCCTGCAGCTCCTCTCCTTCCATCACCTGTGCGTCAACACCTTATGCGTAACAGTGAGTTGAACTTGTTTTCTGTCTGTGTTTTATGTTTTTATTGCAGGTCATGACCGTGCTTTAACTTCACATGTTAATTGTTTGTGTTTCTTTCAACAGACAACACCTGCTGCGCCTGACCTCATGGACAGACCTGTGTCCTCTCCTCCTGCCTCCTGCAGCTCCTCTCCTTCCATCATCTGTGCGTCAACACCTTGTGCCTAACGGTGAGTTGAACTTGTTTTCTGTCTGTGTTTTGTTTTTATTGCAGGTCATGACCGTGCTTTAACTTCACATGTTAATTGTTTGTGTCTCTTTCAACAGACAACACCTACTACACCTGACCTCATGGACAGACCTGTGTCCTCTCCTCCTGCCTCTTGCAGCTCCTCTCCTTCCATCACCTGTGCGTCAACACCTTGTGCCTAACAGTGAGTTGAACTTGTTTTCTGTCTGTGTTTTATGTTTTTATTGCAGGTCATGACCGTGCTTTAACTTCACATGTTAATTGTTTGTGTTTCTTTCAACAGACAACACCTGCTGCGCCTGACCTCATGGACAGACCTGTGTCCTCTCCTCCTGCCTCCTGCAGCTCCTTTCCTTCCATCACCTGTGCGTCAACACCTTGTGCCTAACAGTGAGTTGAACTTGTTTTCTGTCTGTGTTTTATGTTTTTATTGCAGGTCATGACCGTGCTTTAACTTCACATGTTAATTGTTTGTGTTTCTTTCAACAGACAACACCTGCTGCGCCTGACCTCATGGACAGACCTGTGTCCTCTCCTCCTGCCTCCTGCAGCTCCTTTCCTTCCATCACCTGTGCGTCAACACCTTGTGCCTAACAGTGAGTTGAACTTGTTTTCTGTCTGTGTTTTATGTTTTTATTGCAGGTCATGACCGTGCTTTAACTTCACATGTTAATTGTTTGTGTTTCTTTCAACAGACAACACCTGCTGCGCCTGACCTCATGGACAGACCTGTGTCCTCTCCTCCTGCCTCCTGCAGCTCCTTTCCTTCCATCACCTGTGCGTCAACACCTTGTGCCTAACAGTGAGTTGAACTTGTTTTCTGTCTGTGTTTTATGTTTTTATTGCAGGTCATGACCGTGCTTTAACTTCACATGTTAATTGTTTGTGTTTCTTTCAACAGACAACACCTGCTGCGCCTGACCTCATGGACAGACCTGTGTCCTCTCCTCCTGCCTCCTGCAGCTCCTCTCCTTCCATCACCTGTGCGTCAACACCTTGTGCCTAACAGTGAGTTGAACTTGTTTTCTGTCTGTGTTTTATGTTTTTATTGCAGGTCATGACCCTGCTTTAACTTCACATGTTCATGTTTGTGTCTCTTTCAACAGACTACACCTGCTGCACCTGACTTCATGGACAGACCTGTGTCCTCTCCTCCTGCCTCTTGCAGCTCCTCTCCTTCCATCACCTGTGCGTCAACACCTTGTGCCTAACAGTGAGTTGAACTTGTTTTCTGTCGTGTGTTTTATGTTTTTATTGCAGGTCATGACCGTGCTTTAACTTCACATGTTAATTGTTTGTGTTTCTTTCAACAGACAACACCTGCTGCGCCTGACCTCATGGACAGACCTGTGTCCTCTGCTCTCTCCTCACCATCCTACTACCTCCTGCTGCTCCTCTCCATTCATTACCTGTACATCAACACCTTGTGCCTAACCCTGACATGTATCCACATCAATGACTGCTGATAAAACAGGAAAACACACCTGTCCTGATGGACAGACCTGCTCTCATCAGGACCACACACCTGACCTGAACTCACATCTGGACTCCCATGTACCCATCATCCATGGTTGAATCATTGCTCAATGGCTAAGCAGTTCCATCTGATCCATGTTTGAACATGAGAACCACCTAATAAGCCTGTCTACCTCCACTTCAATCAAAGTAAGGGAATTTTCTTTTCTATGCTGTCTTTGAGTGCACACCTAATTCTCCAGCTCCCCGGGCGCTTTCTATGGCTGCTCACTGCACCACCTGGTGGTGGTTGGGTTGAATGCAGAGACGAATTTCGTCTGTGTATGGGAAACATACACAGATGACAGAAAAGGACATTATTATTATTATTATTATTTTTGTGCTGCTTCTAGCTTTTTAAAGTTCCTGGACTGTACACTAAGGCACTGGTTTTTCATACATGATGGTTGCAACATGTTTCTGATGGATGTCAATTGCTCCTGATGATGTGATTTGATAATGATAGTTGAAAACTGTTTATGATGGATGTCAATTGCTCCTGATGGTTGAGAACTGTTTATGATGGATGTGCTTTGCTAATGATGGTTGAGAATAGGGATGCACCGATACCGATACCAGTATCGGGTATCGGTTCAATACCACGTGGGTTTACTCATACTCGTACTCATAAAAGGGCTCCGATACTACAGGACCGATACCAGTTTCATTTCATTTCATTGACTATGTAAGAGTTCAAATGTAAAACTTTTTTTTTGTACAAGTTTGGACATTCTTTAAGCCCTGAAAGTATGTCCAAACTTGTACAAAAAAATAAAATGCCTCTGCGCGTGCACTGAGCCGTGCGGCTTCAGTGTTCTCCTCCTGTGTGTCTGCTCCTCCTCTGAAGGCTGCTCGCGCTTTGGTCCGCAGGCTGGAGCGTGCGCGCTACGCGTGCACTGTGCCGTGCGGCGAAATGCGTTTACAGTGTCGCCTCTGTGTTTATGGTTGACGCACCGCGGCATTCTCCTCCTGTGTGTCCGCTCCTCCTGAGTCCTCCCTTTCGAGTGACAGAGCGCAAGGTACGTGTTTCAAATGAGCGACCGGAAAAAAGACAGAGCAGGTCTTCTGTGTGTGCGCGCGTGAGCTGCAACAAACTCCGTTGGCTGCAGGACTCTGTGTTGATGTGGGGGGTGCAGCGAATCAAAGCGCAGCCCCCCCACACACACACACACACACTGTTGAACACATAAACAATCCCCCCTCCCCTCCCATCTGACAGAGGCTCCTGCAGGATTGAACGGAGTTCAGTGACAGCTGGGGTGACAGCTGAAATAAGAAGGTTGATTTTCAATCTGGGGAACATGAATAAGTAAAGTTAAATAAAATAATAAAATCTGTAGTTAAATAAAACAGGTTTTTGAGCTGCATGCATTCAACTGGGTCTTGTTGCTCTCTAAACTACAGTAGTTATTGAATCAAGTTACTTATGTAGGTAAACATAGATGTTTAACCCTTTAAAATACACTTGCTTGTTACTTGAAGCTGAATTGTTTAAAAACAGTTTGCACTTTTCAGAGAGCATTTTTAATAAACGTTGGCAAAATGTTACGATTTTATTTGATCAACAACACAAAAAAGTTTCAGGCTCAGGATTTTTTTTAAGTTTAAGCCCTGTACAGATTACCAATACTGTAGTAATGTACTTTGTTTATTTATGTTTGAAGTGTCTAATGAAAATAAACAGTTTAAGTTAATTAGAATGATTTAAAAAAATATTAATTAGTACTTGTATCGGTACTTGGTATCGGCAAGTACTTTAATGTAAGTACTTGTACTTGTACTCGGTTTTCAAAAATCTGGTATCGGTGCATCCCTAGTTGAGAACTGTTTCTGAAACAACATTGAAGTTGTCTATATGTGAACACATGTTGGATCACCAGATTTCTCGCTCCATGTTTTAAAAGGAGGATTAGCTGAAAGTATTTTGTTAGATCACCAGATTTCTCGCTCCATGTTTTAAAGGAGGATTATCTGAATGTATTTATATCAGATCACCAGATTACTCGCTCCTTGTTTTTGAAAGCGGGTTAGTTTTACTAGAACTTCATACTGAATATGTGACCCATCACATCATCAAACAGGAGTTAAAGTCAAATTTGGTCAAAATGACCTACAAGCAAACATATATATTACTGACTTTTAGAAATACATTTTCATACTTAGATCATCCTGCCAAATGCATTGTATTGTCTTAATCATGAAAATGGTTTGATATTTGGTGTGAAGATTTTATTTCAGATATTTAATTTAAACCATTTGATAAGTTATTCATTCATCTTATTTTAAAAAATTGGAATTGTTGGCCAACATTTTAACCATTTACTATCTAAATTTACACATACCACTTTGAAATATAAACCTATTTGATGTGATGGGTCACAAATTTATTATTCAGCTTCTTTTGTTGGATTTGATTTAAGAATTGTGGACATTTGTTAATAAAACTTGAAAGATTTCATTTGTGCAATGGAGATTTATTTAGCCAACTTAATTTCTCATTACAATGAAAGTATTTTACTTGTATTTGAAAGCTAAAAATCATGGCAAAACACATTTAAATTGATTTATGTTCAAGCTGGACTTTTAAGTTTAAAGAAAGGGACAATGTAGTTTGGAATAGTTCGCATTTTTGGTTTGGAAAAACTTAAAACATTTAAGTTTACTTTACATAAAATTAAGTCAGAATGACGTGAATTTATAATTTAGAAGAAACTGTGTTTTGAGTAAGTTTGACTTAATTCATCAAATTAAATAAACTTATAAAATTAAGTTGGAAAAACTTAAATGAATTACTTGTTACCAATTGAAGTGATTGGTTTGGGTTGGAATGACTTAAAACATTTGAGTTTACTTTACATAAAATTAAGTCAGAATGAAGTGAATTTATAGTTTAGAAGAAACTATGTGTTTTGAGTTAGTATGACTTAATTCATCAAATAAAATAAACTTAAAAAATTAAGTTGGAAAAACTTAAATGAATTACTTGTTACCAATTGAAGTGATTCATTTAAGTTGGATCAACTGTTTTCTTTTTAGAGTGCAGTTGGAAAGTGATAAGATAGTTTCTGGAGTCTGTTCTCTCCCCTGTCAACTCCTCTGAGGCAGCATAGCCACTCGTTACCGGGATTATTGAGCATGAACTTTGATGTTTTTAACAACTTTGGCCGTGGCTGCCTCAGAGGAGTTGATGGGGGACAGGGCAGACTCCAGAAACCATCTGATCACCATCAAACTGGTTGGCCTACAATGTGAGTAAGCCACTTATGGGACTGAGTTTGTAATGGCTCCTTGGACTGATGAAGTCCTTTGGATGAAGGATGAAATGTTTCAACAAAAAAACTAAACCATCCAGAGGACTTAGTATTTCTTGTTTATTTATTTGTGTTGTTTCTAGTGAGTCAAATCGATTCCTCTCATCCTGAACATTTCATTGCATTGTTGACCTTGTGTTAACCTTCATATGACAAATAAACAACACAGCAGGTGTGAGATGTTAGTATGAATGTACGTTTGTCTCGTTTGTGGCCCTGTCATGGACAGGCAACCTGTCCAGGGTGCACAATCTACAGAAAAGTGGGTAAAGAAAAATGAATGTGTGGATTAATCAACAAACACTGCACTACTCTGAACTAAAACAATAATTTGAATTGAGACAAACATCCAAATATGGCAGTAAACTGTATATTTTGGTGAAGACGTGTTGTGAACTGTGCGCTGCTTCTCCATTAATTCACTTCTTTGTGTTTGTGTCCGTTGAAAAGGTCAGCCACATGCCCTCTGTAACGAGGAGGGGAAAATAATCACGGAGTGCTCTTTTCCATTCGTCCATCTGACCAACAGAAAGAGCTTTACTTCCTCTAACAGGCTCAGTCCTGCTTTGGAGGAAAAACAAACCTGCTATTAGTTCCTAAACTGTGTCTTCGTTATTCCACCTATTCCCTGGTCTCATCTAAAGGTTCAGCCACAAGCGGCGAGGCAGACAGCTAAATGAGCCACGCAACAACTCCCCCTCTCCTCACCCTGTCTGGAAGTCTAAACGATTCCAGGAGGGCTCAGAAGGTGAGTTCACGACTAAACTGCTCTTTGCATGGATGGATCCTTAGTAGGGTACGCCAACAGCAGAGTAAAAACACAAACGAGTCTATGGATTAATAAAATAAACAAATATTCAATGATCAGCTGGAATGTGATCACATCTTTTTCCCTTTTTTTTGTAATTAGTCTGGGAGTGTGTGGTATACAGTTTGTTTCTTAAAATCTATAAAAATCTGAATCACAAAGCATTAATTACTTATCCCATAATACTTCATGTTTTGTTGTTGTTGAATTGTCAAACCACATTATTGATGTGTGTTTTGGTGCTGTAAGTGTCCCCCACAACATATTTGTCCCACTAACGCTTGAACACAACAGGGACTCGCCATGTTTGAGCATGAGCGAACGCTAAAACATCCAAAGTGACTGTCCTCGCTCTCCGCAGTCGTTATCGTTCGTCTCCCCCGACAGGCCGTTTGTACGCCAGTGCGTAATGTGTTATATCAGCTTTGTTAAGCACACAGGAAGGATTCCCCAGGTCCTACCTCATACCCAGAAACTGTTTCACTTAACTGGCTGCCTCATTACAGCCCGTGTGTGTACAGCCACTTTAATGGAGAATAATCTAATCATCAGTCCTGAGAGAAATGGACGCACAGGCAGCAATCCACTCCATACATGCCCACCCATACACACAAACGTTTATAATTAGAGATGAATGAATTTTCTGGATGCACACGCTCATATGACAGTGAGCTGGACTGCTCTACCATCTGTTGAATAATGCATAAAGAAGCTTGTCGCCACGAGGAAGCGATAAGCCACTTCTCATGGTATGGAGGTTTAATTATCCAGTCTTTGTGTAATTGTATAGAAACAGATTTTAACTCATATTTTATTTAGCCCTTTATAGCTAAGAAGGCTCGTTTATGAATTATTGAACAAAATCTGTAGTGCGCATGCGTCTTATAGCCTCCATGTTAAAAAATATCTTAAAAGCAGTTGGGGAGACAAAGCTTTTTTTTTTTTTTTAAACATGACCTTGTGTGCTCCATTTCATTAAAGGAGCGGAAAAACAGAAGGAGGATGTCGTTTGATATGCCGTTCTGTGGCCTTAAAATAGATTATTTTTCTTTTGTTTCACGTCTCCTGCACTCAACAAATGAGAATATACACTTTACTGTGCCTGAGTATACGATGCAGTCATATCACTGAAACATTCCACCACCAAACATCCCTCACGCGCCTGTCAGCAC
>JBBPBX010018388.1:34167-45661 GCA_038048925.1 Garcialebias charrua | reverse complement strand
TACAAGTATTCAATTCCCATTTACTACTGTATTTTTTAATTGTCTATTTACCTGCTGCTCTTTAAAGTGGTGTAACATTAAGTGCAACTAGCCATAGTTATGTAGCTAGTGTATTTTAAATATAATATAACTAGCATGAAGGCATACCGATGTTTGGGTGGCTTTCGACAGCCTCCAAGTTGCTCCCTGGTCTGGTTCTGCACTTGTAATGCAACTACTGGGTTGGGATACTCAGGGGTGGGCTTTCCATTTACAAAATGCTAAATGACAGATATAAAAAAAAACGATTCAAGATGCTTGTTAAAAGAGAAAATGTTAATTAGCTAGTCAAGTTTATGTAGTGAAACTGACTAAACATGATATCGTATAGGGTTCACAGCATCGAGACCCGACAGTGAACTAATGTAAACATTCGCTAAAGTTAGCTATATCATCACGATATATACAACACGATGTGTGTGTGTGTGTACAGGAAAAATTTGGACCAAAGTTTTTTTATTTTATTATTTTACTACAGATAGTTACAATTATAAGAATGTGAACAAAAAGAACAAGGAAATTTGGACCAAAGTAGAAACTAGATCTACCTAAGATCTACCTTAATTCAAGGAGTACGATTATGGAATGACTTAATGCCAAATGACAAATGTTAAGGAAGCCAAATCATTCCTTGTATTTAAGAAACTGGTAAAAAATGAATTGCTAAAAAAAATATAAATGAATCTAATTTAATGTGTGATATATGTGAATTGAAAATTGACTGAGTTATTTACTTATTTTGTTATTATAGAAAATATTGTTTGAACTGTTATTAGATGAATAAGGAGCAGATTTAATAAGATTTATTCTTCATCTGCTACCTTTCATTTTATTTTTTTATTTTTTTCTATTATGAATACGTTAATTGTTGTATTTCATATTATAAAATGAATAAACTAACAAACAAACAAACAAACAACTCCTTTTCTACTTTGGTCCAAATTTTTCCTGCAGGTGGCGGTAAAACAACAGCTGCTAATGAAACTCACGAAGAAGAAATCCGCTCTGAAGTTTGAGTAAACAAAGCAAGAAACAGAAAAGAGAAAACGTTGCGTTTGATTGCGGTTCTGTTGTGTCTCTGGTCTGTTTTGTATTGGTTAACTGGACCCGAGTTCGGACTCGGTTGGACTCTGGGTTCGTGTCCTCTGGACCCATTTTGTCTCCGAGTTTCAGCGGAGCGAAATAATGGAAGCTAACAAGGTGAGCTTCCCCCTCTTTTTGGTAAAAGTTATTCTTCTTGGGCTGCCTGTGCAGCTGTTTTCTCCTTGTTGAGACACCGGCTTCATGCGCCTGCGGCTCTGTTGCTCTCGAGTTTAACAACGTAAAGCATGTGTCGCAAACCCGCGCGTGCGTCAAACATAAAGCAGCGCCGTCATCTCGCAAAACCCCATATGAAGCTTCTTTGCGACAGTTATTTTTTTATTCTTATTTATCACGATAGAGACGATAGAAGGAAAGTAGCACGATAGACACGTTTCTATCGTCCCCACGATATATATCGTCATATCGCACAGCCCTAGTACATGGTGATACAAGATGCACCCAGTAGCCACCACAACCCAACCGAGTATGCTTCCGATAAACACCCAAATCTAAACACCTGTGTGAGCATGCTTGTCACTATAAGATTTCCCCTTAAGAATGTTTAATAGTGGATGTGGGGACCCACAGATCCGCACCCACAGGACACGACGGTAACACAGGGAGGACCAGAGCTACAAACAAGCCCGGAGCTCGAGAGTCCCCCAACAGGGACAACTGCACCCCCCCAGAGAGAGGCAGAGGGAAGCCCCGGGCGACCCCCAGCAACCACAATGCAGAAATACCAAGAGGTTGCAGCGACGAGCCCACAGGCCCCGCTGGCAACCCAAGAGAGGGGACCACCAAAAACCCAACCTGAGACATAAACCGGCACACACAGACAGCCCAAAAGAGCCTCTGTCAGGCTGACCATGCGCCCCACCCACCTGACAGCGACCGCAAGCCTGCCCCAGGCCAGGGGCCAGAGCAGCAGGGAGCTGCAGACGAGGAAGGCCAGCCCATCACACCAAGAGCCCTGCACCACAGGCACGTTCACATTCTGTGAATGTTTATGAAGCAATCACTTTATTGTGATACATTTTCCTTCTGTAGGTTTTTCGATATGATTCTTGTCCCGCAGTTTTCAAACTATTTCAACAAATCATAAATCAAAACGTTCAGCTCTTTCAAGACAATCCTGCTAAGAGTCAGAGTAGGGCTGGGCGATATGGACCTAAATTAATATTTCAATATTTTTTTACAAAAATTGCAATATTCAATATACATCTCGATATCTTTTCTTTCCATAAAGTAATAACAAAAATATATTTGAGTCAAAGTTTTGTCCCAATTGTCACACAGGCACATAAATTAACAGATGCAACTGTACCGGTACATAATAAATGCCTAAAAAATAAACTACATATAGGCTATTAAATAGTTTATTTTTTAGATATTATTTACATATATTAAATAATAATCCTCTTCAGCTGGGGGAAGCTGTGGTTGAGAGGCTAGAGCAGTCGTCCTCCAATGGGAGAGTTGGGGGTTCGATTCCACTAGAAGTCACCTGCTGAAATGTCCCTGGGCAAGACAATGAACCCCTCATTGCCTCCGATGTGTGTCCCATCGGTGTATGAATGTGATAAAGCTCTGATTATTCTTAGTAGAGATCTAGTAGAGGGCATGGGTGGGTAAATGAGGCACAGATTGTGTATTAAAGAGCTTTGAGTGTCTTGATAAGATAGAAAGGAGCTATATAAGTACAGTCCATTCAGCTGCGCCGCCTTCATGTTAGTCAGCCTGTGTGAACGGTAGTGAGCCTCCACTTGGAACCTTGAAGCTGCAGCTTCGACAGAAATAAACCCAGGTTCAGAACTCTTTTAGCCGTGCTGTGTGCCTTTTAGAGGAACAGAGAGAGGAAGTGCAACATTAATAAAGCAGCAGTTTATCATATCGCTAAAGATGCAGCTCTTAACGGCTAACAAGACGGCTAAAGCGTTAGCCGTCTTGTTAGCCGTTAGGACTTCTTACCGGTACTCCTTAGCTTAGTCATTAGCTTCAAAAACTCCTATGGTCCTACTGGGGATAATTTTATATACAGTAGTACATCAGTGCCCGTGTGGCAACAAAATTTCGGGCTGGGACCCATCGTGCATGTCACCAAACTAGTTCCAGCTTCCGCTTCAGTAACCTACGACCCTGGCAGGTCAGCTGGGTTCTGCTCAGAAGCTGTCAAAGCCAACACTGTCTCTCTGCTGGACAACGTCGACTGACGGGCCAGACGGCGACGGAGCGCCTTGAAATGTTACGACAGTAACCTAAAGTTTTTCTGCTCATGCAGGTGCATTTTACTTTTTTGCACTTCATCATAAGTAATATGGTAAAAGTATAACTACGGTACTAGTAATATGTTGCAGTACCTTAGAGCAGACGGCTCTCTGGGATCAGAAAGTGAGTGCTGCAGGTAAGCGGGCGGACATGACACCTGAGGACCCCTGCGGATGAGCTTTCCCGTCACAGGGTTATAGGTTCGGGCCTCCGGCGCTGCTGGTGGAGGGTTGTGGTGGACGGGAGCCGGCTGGAAAAGTTGTTTCTGCAGGGAGCCCTGGCTGTCCAGGAAAGCAGCAGGGCTGTTGCTCCTTCAAACACAAATGTTATGAATAAATTCAATGGGTTTTGTTTGGCATGTTTGAATTTATTGGTAAGAGGCCAGTTCCCATACCTTGGTGTCTTGGAGAAGTCTTCCTTCAGAGGGTACAGCTGCTCCTCCACCCTCTCCCAGCGCTCCAGACAGCTCCACAGCCACTCAGGGCTGACCACGTTGAGATGCTTGCAGCCTTGAGCCTGACGCACCTTTTCTGTTCCTGGTCGTTAATGACGGAAAAAAAATACACGAACAATGAGTCCAAACTTCATAATGAAAACTTATTACTGTCAGGCTGTCATCAGTAAAACATTGACATCTAATACAGGTTGTTACACACAACAAAAAAACATTTTTACAGCGTCAGAAATGTCTTTTTATGATTACAGTACCGTATATAAGTGGGTTTGTACCGACTGGACGTGTGAAACGTGAAGTCTGATTAGCTGGTCCAATGAAAGAAAAAATTATTTACAGCTGGATTCTCAGTCTTCTTCTTCTTCTTCATTCAGATGTTCCCTCTTCAGGGGTCTCCACAGTCATCCTCCTCCATCTCACTCTGTCCTCACTACAACTACCTCCATGTCCTCTCTAACAGCATCCCTCTTTGTATTCTTCCTGGCAGCTGCATTTCTAACATCCTTCTACCAATATACCCACTGTGTCTCCTCTGGACATGTCCAAACCATCTCAGTGTGTCCTCTCTCTCTAACTTTCTATGGACTCCGCTGGATTTCCAGTCATGAAGTAATAAAAACTTTGTATGCTTCCATTAGGACGAGTTATAAAAGCAGGTGTGAAGGATTCTACTGAAACCTAAGGTCTGAAATTAAAACTTTCTTAAATGAATTTTGACCACTGTTGTGCAGAAACATTTTGTGATTAAACCTCTGAAAGTTATTTTTAAAACAAGTTCAACTAATGATACTTGAAGATATTTAAATAAAACGTATTTCATTCAGTGACTACTTCAGGTGTGGCTTTCAGTGTCCTTTTTTAATTTAGGTTTCCCAATCCGGCTGTGGGTCCTGACTCACTGACTGACCAAGAAAACTAATTTTCATTAGATATCACTTTACTGGTTAAAAATCTTTTTGCACCATAACAAACGTGCATTAACTAAATAGTTTGGCCAGTTTAAATAGGTTTTCTGTAAATAAAAATAAATAGGTTTTTAAATAGGTTTTCCTTGAGCTGCGTGCCACCTCTGAGCTGACTCTGTTCAAAACCAGACTGAAGACCCACTTGTTCAAAAAAGCTTTCAGTGTGTAACTTTTATTACTTTTGGTATTTTAATATGTAGCATTTTTTATTTCCATTGCCTTTTTATTTCCACTTGTTCAAATAAGCTTCCAGTGTGTAACTTTTATTACTTTTGGTATTTTAATATGTAATATTTTTTATTTCCATTGCCTTTTTATTTCCACTTGTTCAAAAAAGCTTTCAGTGTGTAACTTTTTTACTTGTGTTATTTTAGTATGTAGCATTTTTTATTTCCATTGCCTTCTTTTATTGCTGTTGTTTCTTATTCTATTTTCACTGATTTATTGTTCCAGTTTATTCATCTTTTTATCCTGTTAAGCACCTTGGTCAATGCAAGGCATTGTAGGAAGGTGCTATACAAATAAAGTTTATTATTATTATTATTAAAGTTACAAATGATTTTTACCTGTTAGAAACAGCTCTAAGAACATGGTCACTTTATACAAATAGAGTTCATGTGCCAACAGTCAAAACAATTCAAAGCTGCTGAACTAAAACAGTTTTAATCTTCTAAATTTCAATGTGCTTCATGCTACTTCCTCAACACGGATATTAAATTACAGTTATTTACATTACATTTAATGGTTCCCTCCAAGCAGAAAAAGCATCAGCAGCAAACTTGTAATGTAGTGGTTCTGAGACATACACCGGCCACATTTAGCAGGAATATTCAATTCAAAAATACTTTATTAATCCCAAAGACAAATTAAATAATATTGCAATATTTCTGTCCAAAATAAATATGCAATAAGAAATTGACAGTAATGGTAAGATTTAAATAGTGTTTTAAGCCACTTTGAACATTTGAAGATTAGAGTTACAGTATTTTAAAACAACAAAGATGCAGTGTGTGCAAACCTGGTGAAAAACTACAGGAACCAAATATTAACAATGATTTTCACAGGTGTTCAAATACTTATTTGAAGCAGTAACACACAAATAAATTATTATTTTTTGAAGCAGTAACACACAAATAAATTATTATTTTTTTAAATCATACATTGTGATTTCCAGATTTTATTTTTATTTTTTTTAGATCATGTCTCTCACAGTGGACATACACCTAAGATGACAATTTCAGACCCCTCAGTGATTTCTAAGTGGGAGAACTTGCAAAGTTGCAGGGTGTTCAAATACTTATTTTCCTCACTCTATATACAGTACAGGATATCATATATCACATTCAGCTAAAAAAATATTCACCCCCAGCCCATCTTTCTACAGCAGATAAGCTACTATTGATTAGAACTTTGATACAGAAACTCACTTCAACATGGCCACATCAAGTTAGTAGTTATATACACAAACATCCTGCTGCTGCAGCAAATGTACCAGAAATACAGTTGACAGCATATTGTTGAAGTTTTTTTTTTAAAGAGTAAACATGACAAAACCTAACAAGGATTCTAATCTGACAACAATGTACACTAATGCCGTGTTGTTGGTTTGAATCATGTATGTGTGTTTGTACATACCTGCTCGTGCTGCTATGAGATGGGTTGTCCGATACGGGTCTTCCGGGTTTAGAATCAGATTCGTGCCCACCTTGGCTCCCAGTGCTTTGGCGTGGTAGTACTCCCGAGTCCTCTCCTTGGGGTAGTTAGTTGGGTAAAGACCACTGAACATTAGCATTGTGCCCTCCAGTGTCTTGCTCTTCAGCTCGGGAACAATCCTACGAATGTCTGGCATTTCAGAGGTCTCCTTCCTAAGGTAGGTCTCATAGCGGGTGAAGTACTCTGTGTGGATCCTTTCCAGCACTTCTTCCAGGTATATGAGGTGATCGTCCTGGTCGTTATCTGCTTCGTCTTCTTCCTCCTCGTCTTCCATGCTCTGATCGAGCAGCTCTCCGCCCACAGTGACTCCAGATTGTTCACTATTCTGGGATTCAGTTTCTGGTTCTCTCCTATCTAAACATCCATTTCCAAGCTCGGGGTCAGAGGGGACAACAGCTGAAGGTTCTGACACGTCACAACTATTTTCTACTTCAGAAGAAACGTTATTGTCATTTTCTTTTGTTGAGTCAGTGGTTTCTTGTCCTTCTCGTTCCACTCCAGACTCCTTCGTCTGTAGTGACTTGCCTTCACCACCACTGTTCAAAGAGCGAGGTTTTTCTGTTGTTGAGTCATTGTCACTGTCACTAGAAAGGTCAAAATCCAAGTTATTGTTCTCACGGCTCGGCACTGAAGAGTTTGTACCTTCCTGTGCCACTTCTGTCCCGTTATCAGTGTCTTCCTTAATGTTTGTTTCAAGCCCCACCTGAGATTCAGTCAACTCCACCGCAGACTCTGACCCTTTCTGACCAGCTTCTGACCCATTATTTTGTCCTGTGTCACTTTGTGTCACTGGTTCTACCTGAGAAGGCTGAGGTATGACGGATTCTTCTTTCCCCACACTGCAGTCCTTTGTTTTTTTCCCGAGGCCATTATTGTGCTCATCAGTACCTACTTGTTCTGTGCTCTCGGCTGGACGACTTAAAGGGCCTCCTGCAGGAACAAGACACAGACATCACATCGGATACAAAGAAGACAAAGTCAAAACACAGAAGACCTGCTACTGATGAACAAACTCAGAGGGGTACATTACTTTTAGATGTGTCACATCATGGTTTACAAATATCAAAAATGTATTCTGTTAATGTTAATCTGAGCTGCCACTTTAAAAGCGTGAGCAGAGCGGGTGCTGCATGGTGCCATTTGTCCAAGTAGGGTTGTAGTTTCACATGGTAGCTGTGATTTTACACATTTTCTTTGCTGAACCCTAAAGAACAGATGTGTCTAATAGTTGTAGTTATCATAGCATGACTATTCTAATAAATGACTTTGAAATTTTTAATTTATGTATAAATTTCCAGTGATAAACACAAAGCAAATGGAGTTAGCTTTACTATGTTTTCAATGTTAGCATTGATGCCAATTGTTGATCAGCAGCTTGCGTACGGTTGTAAATATATATATATATATATATATACCGTATGTTAATATACACTTCTTAGGTAATAAAATGTATAAATCAGCGTTTACTTCATGTAAAAAAGCCATAGTTATTTAGGTTTTAAGTATCAACCATTGTTTTATAATTGCACAACAGTCCAATGAAATGTACTCAAACCCTGAAGCGACTAAAGTTTCCCACCCCAATCAGAAATTATTTTTTACAAAGTGATTAAAAATGAATCTTTTCATTTATAAAACCATACATACAGTAGATCCATATACTGTATGTAGCTAGCAACAAAGGTTTTATTAGGTACAGTATATATTTGACACAAATTTTTCATGGAACCATCCAGCCATTGATATCATACACTTGTAGTCTGATCAGAATAAGCTTTATTATTATCATTGCACAAAAGTACAGCAAGATTATATTCCGTACAGTCGTCTGAAAGATAGGCGGGGTGTACGTGGCTGCAGCTCCTAGGAGCCCGGCCACTTCTTCTTTAGCTAGAAAAGGGGAAAGACCATTGGGATAGTGGTACAGAATTAACAAATTAAAAAAAGATCTCTTCACATCTTGTCCCCCTCAGGAAACGATTTAAGATATGAAGAAGAAAAAAATCTACCAGCAAGCACAGTTATAGACACATTACATATGCATTTGATGACAAGATGGTGAGATTTGTTCATGAAACACTTCCAGGTAGCACCATAGTCCTGATATAGTCCTGATAAGATGTTAATGTATCAGCCGGTACAGCTCTGATAAGTGATGAGGCATCAAGGGAAACCCGGGTATACTTCTCCCTAGCTCCATACCATTCCCAGGCCAAAAGGGGATAAATAATTCTCCAGCTCCCCGGGCGCTTTCTATGGCTGTTCACTGCACCATCTGGTGGTGGTTGGGTTAAATGCAGAGATGAATTTCGTCTGTGTATGGGAAACATACACAGATGACAGAAAAGGACATTATTATTATTATAATACCTTCAGCAAGTAGGCCTGTCGCAATAAACAATAAATCAAATAATCGCATGATAAATGAAAATTATCAAACTCATTTTCATTTATCGGCTTTATCCTTTCTTCATGTCTCTCTCAGTACTGAAGACACTGGATGACAAAAAGTTCAACTCCGGTGCTCTTCACTGACCCCTCTCTTTCTCTTTAAAATCTGTTTTAAACGTCCAAAATATCGTCTTTGGATCGTTAAACGCAGCTAAGCTGAGAAGCTAAGCTACAAGCTAAGCTAACAGGCCAACCTCGGGAAAAAAACTGTCTTGTCAAAGCTCCAAAATTCACGGTTGAAACCAGTTCCTTTGTGTAAAAAGTTTTTCTTCTGCAAAAAGAAGCTGAGAACCTGTTTACTGATGTTTTTTTATTTAAAGCTTTGTGTTAAAAACGCTATGCTAAAGAGCTCAAACCACACCAAGCATTTGTCATTTTGAGAACCAAAGAGAGACAGCCCATGTCATGTCAAGTGGCCTCCCTCCCATTTTTCTTAGAGACACGTTGCTCACTCCCTCATTATCCAACCTTTGGCTCAAACAGTCTTATACTGCCATCCAGTAGGCTAAAAAAGGTACTACATGCAAAACAAATAAAATTTTCTTCTTTAATTTGACAATAACTACTGGTACTAATTATTGTCAAATTTCAAACAATATTATCGTTTATCGCAATAATTTCTGAGCCAATTTATCGCCCAGCAAAATCGGTCATTGTGACAGGCCTATCAGCACATTTTGAGTCTGCTGTGGCATTTCCTTGACATGGGACATGACTAGTGAACTTCCAGACATTCTGACTAGATGCCCAAATCAAATCACCTCATTTCAGCTGCTTGTATCGAAGCGTAGTGTATATCAGCATCACGCATGAACAAGACCTGAACTCAAGAAAGTTCATGCTCAATAATCCAGGTACCAAATTTAATACCGTAATTCTCAGTTGGGTCATCTGGATAGTTTATTTTTTATAGAAACGTTTCACCCTCCATCCAGAGGGACTCATCAGTCAGGAGTTCCAGTAAACTGTTTCCCCACCAAGCAGTAAACACTTTAAGTGGACCAACCAGTTTGCTGGAGCCAAGATGGTTTCTGGGGGCCGTCCTGTCCCTCGTTGACCCCTTCCAGGCAGGCAGCCACAGCCAAAGTGGTTCAAGGCAACAAAGTTCATGCTCAATAATCCACTTGGAAGACCTGAACTCCTCTGCTTGAGGCAAATGTTCCCCACCCCAAAAAGGGCATTCCACATTTTTTGGAATCACCTTATTTTTATTATGTCTGATGGCAATGCTTCATTTATTTCATTACGTATCCACCTTATTCCTGAGGGTGTCACTGTAGAAGCGATAATGTGTCGTACTTCCGTTTGACCCCGGAAGTAGAATTTTTGCATTGGCTCCTCGTTGTTTGCTTGCTAATCTGCGCGCATCGTAGAAGTTCTGTTAAAGTTCTGTTTTCTGTTATTTTGAGCTAATATTGTCACGAAGATGTCTTGAGGAGCTCGGGTACCTGTTGCGCTGTTCGTGGCTGTAAGAATAATCAGACGAAGCTGAATTTGTGGCTGCAACTAGTGTGTGTTGAACATGCTCCGATAAGAAAAACCTGCATCCTTCTTTGTGGCTGGGCTACGAGAAACCACCTGAAAAAAGACTCTGTATCCTCCAGATGATCGAGAACACCAGGTATGATTTAAGAGACAGCTTTTAGTGTTATGATTTTATGTAGTCAGTAATTAAATTATACTAATATTTTCGTTCATAACTGGCAAATAAACACACGCACCTATATGTATGCTGTGTGTGCGTTTATTTATACATATCTATCTATATATCTATATATATATATAATATAGGTGTGTGTTTATATATATATATATATATATATATATATATAGGTGTGTGTTATATATATATATTATATATCTATATATATATAATATAGGTGTGTGTTTATATATATATATATATAATATAGGTGTGTGTGTGTGTGTGTGTTCATAAATGAACCCTAATGTTTGTATACTGTACTTTTACTTTCAGATGGGCTTGATGAGAGTGTGGAGCTGCTCAACACCACCAGTCACATGCAGCATGACTGTTGGAATGTGGATTGACATAATGTCAGAACAAACCAACGACCTTATTCTATGGTTGCCCCGTGAAACAATTAAAGCAACATGTTTTGCAGAAAGCTAAAAACTTGGACTCCAGAAGTGAATCATACATGCAAATAACACTGTGAAATATTTATTGGCTGTTTCTCCCTCTGGAATAATCATGTTTATTTCAGATGCTTATGGTGGTAAATGCAGTGACAGGTATATAACACAGAACTCTGGGTTTCTGGACTATCTGCGTGCTGGAGATCAGGTGATGGGTGATCGTGGTTTCACAGTGAAGGACCTGCTGCAAGAGCTATGGTGTCAATTTAATCATTCCAGCATTCACACGCAAAGGATGCCAGCTTATTTCAAGTGAGAAGTGAGAAGACATTAAATGTAAACATTTTTCTCAAACATGTACAGTACTGGTGTACTTACTGTAAACGTAACACAACTCTTAACATGTTTTTTTAAAGGATGC
>JBBPBX010018388.1:16924-30009 GCA_038048925.1 Garcialebias charrua | reverse complement strand
AGGCTGGGTCGGTGTTGGGCTTTTTATTGCATCAGGGATGCGTGTGTGGCCGACAATCCAATATGTGCCAAAATGGCTTGCCATACTATCCCCAGCTACATGTGGCCTTTTGACTGGGCGCTGACCAGCCGGTTGAAAGAGATAAAAGTTCAGTTAAGCTTCAGATGAACTACTGCCAGTGATCCATCAGCCCAAATGGACGTTCATTCAGCCGCTGCACTCAGCTGACACACACGGCCGACGACCCAAACAGGTGAGATCCCAAAATACAGTACCCGACATGTCAGAGAAGGATGCAGGCAGAAGCAGGGGAAGCATTTAATGTGCTTTGTCATCTCTTCAGCTCCGATCTTCTGTCCCTTTTACTCAGCCGTGCGCGTCCACCAACCATTAATAATAGTCGTCGGTGTTATAAGCAGTCAAAGCTTAATTAAAAATGTTGGGGTTATTTGTCTGGTTTGGACCGGTAAATACTTTGTTAGATCAGGTGGGGTTTGGAGATTATGGCTGCTGGCTGGGGCCGGGTCAGATTTTTTGGACTCAAGTGCAACTCTAGTTTCTACAGACCATTTGGTCCCTATCCATCAGAGTCAGAGTTTATTTGCCATTCAAGTGGTGCAAGAGTTTGGTCCGGTCGTAAGTCGGACTCATTCATGGTTGGAGTTGACTCCGCCAGGGCTGCCCGTTGTCACGCTGGAGAGACTATAAGACTCGGTTGGTTTGGGAACCCCTTGGAGTCCTCCCAAAATGGCTGGAAAAGATGGATGTGGAAAGACATGTCTGGACCTCCCTGCTCAAGCTGTTGTCCCCACGACCTGACTTCAGATTAGGCGGAAGATAATGGATTAATTTATCCCATTACAAGGTGAAAAGAAGATTTGAAAATTTTGCAATTTATAAAAATAGAAAATACCTTACTTTAAGAGTACTCACAGCCTTTGCTTAATACTTTGTTGATCCACCTTTGGCATCAATCACAGCCTCCAGTATTTTTGAATACAATGCTTCAGGCTGAGCACACTTATATTTAGACAGGTTATCCCATTCTTCTTTGAAGAACTTCTCAAGCTCCATCAGGCTGGATGGGAGACATCTGTGCAGCCATTTTCAGATTTCAGATGTTCAATCAGATTCAAGTCTGGGCTCTGGCTTGGCCCCTCCAGGATATTCAATATTCAACTTCCTCCTTCACAGAGTGGTTCTGAAGCCACTCCTCTGAGATCTTGACCATGAGCTTTAGGTTGTTGTCCCGCTGAAAAATGAACTATTGTCCCAGTCTGAGGTCAAGAGCGCTCTGGAGCAGGTTTTCATCCAGGATGTCTCTCTACATTGCTGCATTCATCTTCCCCTCTCTCCTGACTAGTCTGTCAGTTCCTGCTGCTGAAAAAAATCCCCATAGCATGATGCTGCAA
Organism: Garcialebias charrua; assembly: GCA_038048925.1. NCBI lineage: Eukaryota > Metazoa > Chordata > Actinopteri > Cyprinodontiformes > Rivulidae > Garcialebias > Garcialebias charrua. The sequence continues at coordinate 28,597 of JBBPBX010018388.1, read as the reverse complement.
TCACCATGCTTCACTGTAGGGATGGTATTGGCCAGGTGAAGAGCAGTACCTGGTTTCACACCAAACAGTTCAATTATTGTCTCGTCAGACATGAGAATTTAGTTTCTCATGGTCTGAGAGCCCTTCAGGAGCCTTTTGTGAAACTCCAGACAAGCTGCCAAGTTTCTTTTATTAAGGAGTTGCTTTCATCTGGCCACTCTACCATACCCCCTCCCTGGGCTGCCACCTTACCGTGGTGGAGGGGTTTGAGTGTCTCAATGATCCTAGGAGCTATGCTGTCAGGGGCTTCATGCCCCTAGAAGGGTCACCCAAGGCAGACAGGTCCTAGGTGAGGGATCTGACAAAGCGCAGCCCAAAAACCCCTATGATGAGTACAATTAATGGACTAAGTTTTCCCTCGCCCGGACGCGGGTCACCGGGGCCCCACTCTGGAGCCAGGCCCGGAGGTGGGGCACGCTGGCGAGCGCCTGGTGGCCGGGCTTTTACCCATGGAGCTCGGCCGGGCACAGCCCGAAGAGGAGACGTGGGTCCCCCTTCCCATGGGCTCACCACCTGTGGGAGGGGCCAAAGGGGTCGGGTGCAATGTGAGATGGGTGGCGGCCGAGGGCGGGGACCCTGGCGGTCTGATCCTCGGCTACAGAAGCTGGCCATTGGGACATGGAATGTCACCTCTCTGGTGGGGAGGGGGTATTGGAGAGTGCGCCTCCTGGGGACTCCCTTGTTCTACTGGGGGACTTCAACGCTCACGTGGGCAATGACAGTGAGACCTGGAGGGGTGTGGTTGGGAGGAACGGCCCCCCTGATCTGAACCAGAGTGGTGTTCTGTTATTGGACTTCTGTGCTCGTCATGGATTGTCCATAACGAACACCATGTTTAAGCATAAGGGTGTCCATATGTGCTCTTGGCACCAGGACACCCTAGGTCGCAGTTCGATGATCGACTTTGTTGTCGTCTCATCTGATCTGCGGCCGCATGTCTTGGACACTCGGGTGAGGAGAGGGGCGGAGCTGTCTACTGACCACTACCTGGTGGTGAGTTGGCTCCGATGGTGGGGGAGGATGCCGGTCAGACCTGGCAGACCCAAACGTATCGTGAGGGTCTGCTGGGAACGTCTGGCAGAGTCTCCCGTAAGACGGAGCTTTAACTCCCACCTCCGGGAGAGCTTTGAACACGTTCCGAGGGAGGCGGGGGACATGGAGTCCGAGTGGGCCGTGTTCCGCGCCTCTATTGTCGAGGCAGCTTATCGGAGCTGTGGCCGCAAGGTTGTTGGTGCCTGTCGAGGTGGCAACCCTCGAACCCGGTGGTGGACACCGGCAGTGAGGGATGCTGTCAGGCTGAAGAAGGAGTCCTATTGGGCCTTTTTGGCTTGTGGGACCCCGGAAGCAGCTGATAGGTACCGGCAGTCCAAGCGGCATGCGGCTCGGGTGGTTGCTGAGGCAAAAACTCGGGCGTGGGAGGAGTTCGGAGAGGCCATGGAGAATGACTTCCGTACGGCTTCGAGGCGATTCTGGTCCACCATCCGGCGTCTCAGGGGGGGAAAGAGGTACGAGACCAACACCATTTATGGTGGAGGTGGCGTGCTGCTGACCTCAACTCGGGATGTTGTGAGTCGGTGGGCGGAATACTTCGAAGACCTCCTCAATCCTACTGGCACGTCTTCCACTGAGGAAGCAGAGCCTGGGGACTTTGGGTCGGGTTCTCTGATCTCTGGTGCTGAGGTCGCCGAGGTGGTTAAAAAGCTCCGCGGTGGCAAGGCTCCGGGGGTGGATGAGATTCGCCCGGAGTTCCTTAGGGCTCTGGATGTTGTAGGGTTGTGTTGGCTTACGCGACTCTGCAATATCGCGTGGACATCTGGGGCAGTTCCCTTGGATTGGCAGACTGGGGTGGTGGTTCCCCTATTTAAAAAGGGGGACCGTAGGGTGTGTTCCAACTATAGGGGGATCACACTCTTAAGCCTCCCTGGTAAGGTCTATTCAGGGGTTCTGGAGAGGAGGGTCCGTCGGATAGTCGAACCTCGGATTCAGGAGGAGCAGTGTGGTTTTCGTCCTGGTCGTGGAACACTGGACCAGCTCTACACCCTCAGCAGGGTCCTGGAGGGTGCGTGGGAGTTTGCCCAACCAGTTTACATGTGTTTTGTGGACTTGGAGAAGGCATTCGACCGCGTCCCTCGGGGGGTTCTGTGGGGGGTACTCCGGGAGTATGGGGTACCAGGCCCTTTGATAAGGGCTGTTAGGTCCCTGTACGACCGGTGTCAGAGCTTGGTCCGCATTGCCGGCAGTAAGTCAGGCTCGTTTCCGGTGAGAGTTGGACTCCGCCAAGGTTGCCCTTTGTCACCGATTCTGTTCATAACTTTTATGGACAGAATTTCTAGGCGCAGCCAAGGTGTTGAGAGGATCCGTTTTGGTGACCTTAGAATCGCTTCTCTGTTTTTTGCAGATGATGTGGTCCTATTGGCTTCATCAGCTCGTGATCTACAGCTTTCGCTGGAGCGGTTTGCAGCTGAATGCGATGCGGCCGGGATGAGGATCAGTTCCTCCAAATCCGAGGCCATGGTCTTGAGCCGGAAAAGGGTAGCATGCCCTCTCCGGGTCGGGGAGGAGGTCCTGCCCCAAGTGGAGGAGTTTAAGTATCTCGGGATCTTGTTCACGAATGAGGGAAAACTGGGGCGTGAGATCGATAGGCGGATAGGTGCAGCGTCCGCAGTGAAGCGGGCGCTGTACCGGTCTGTCGTGGTGAAGAGAGAGCTGAGTCAAAAGGCAAAGCTCTCAATTTACCGATCGATCTACGTTCCCACCCTCATCTATGGTCATGAGCTTTGGGTTATGACCGAAAGAACAAGATCTCGGATACAAGCGGCTGAAATGAGTTTTCTCCGCAGGGTGGCTGGACTCTCCCTTAGAGATAGGGTGAGAAGCTCAGTCATCCGGGAGGGACTCGGAGTAGAGCCGCTGCTTCTCCACATCGAGAGGAGCCAGTTGAGGTGGCTCGGGCATCTGGTTAGGATGCCTCCTGGACGCCTCCCTGGTGAGGTGTTCCGGGCACGTCCCACCGGGAGGAGACCCAGAGGAAGACCCAGGACACGCTGGAGGGACTATGTTTCTCGGCTGGCCTGGGAACGCCTTGGGATTCCCCCGGAGGAGCTGCTCCAAGTGGCTGGGGAGAGGGAAGTCTGGGCCTCCCTACTTAGGCTGCTACCCCCGCGACCCGACCCCGGATAAGCGGAAGAAGATGGATGGATGGATGGACTCTACCATACAGGCCTGATGGTGGATTGTGCAGAGACAGTTGTCCTTCTGAAAGGTTCTCCTCTTTCCACAGAGGAACACCGGTGCTCTGACAGAGTCACCATCAGGTTCTTGGTCACCTCCCTGACTAAGGCTCTTCTCCCCCGATCGCCAAGTTTAGATGGCCAGGCAGCTCTAGAAGAGTCCTGGTGGTTCCAAACTTCTTCCATTCATAAATGATGGAGACAACTGTGGGACCTTCAAAGCAGCAGAAATGTTTCTCTATCCTTCCCCTGATTTGTGCCTCAACACAATCCCGTCTCGGAGGTCTACAGACAATTCCTTTGACTTCATGCTTGGTGTTTGTGCTCTGACATGCACTGTAAACTGTGGGACCTTCTATAGACAGGTGTGTGCCTTTCCTAATCAAGTCCAGTCAACTGAATTTATCACAGGTGGACTCCATTTAAGTTGTAGAAACATCTCAAGATGATCAGTGGAAACAGCATCTGAGCTCAATTTGAGTTTCAAGGCAAAGGCTGTGAATACTTAGTACCGTATTTTCCGGCCTTAAAGTCGCTCCGCCTCATAAGTTGCTTTAGTCCAATATGTCCAATAAATTGGAAAAATCCATAAATATGTTGCTTCGCCCCATAAGTCGCATCTATTATGCATCACCGCTGATGCGTCGCCTATGTTACGCGTCACCGCTAACAACCCAAAATGTGGGCTGGTGTTATGCCCTGCTGCAAATGGCGGCCACAGGAGCGTGCACGGAAGGACTTTAACAAGATTAACACGGTAAAAACAATTCTTTGTTTGCTGAAAATTATAGTAAAGATGTGTCTGAGCTCAACTTTTCCTTAATAAATGCACGTAATGGTCAAATAAGCTGAATAAAAAAAAATTGTTTTGCTATTTCGCGTGCTGCGAAGTGTGAACGCGCAGCGAGCGGATACGCTTCATTTCTGTAAAATTTAACAACATAAACAACAACAAATATATATTTGTTGGCTGACATAGTAAAAGTGTTTATGAGCTTAACTTTTCCTTAATAAATGCATGTAATTGTCAAATCAGCTGGATTTAAAAATTAGTTTTGCTATGTGCACCCGCACGGGTGGGACCGCTGCATTTTCTTTAAAATTTAGCAAGACAAACACTTAAAAATATATATTCGTTTGCTGACATTATAGCAAAAGTGTATCTGAGCTGAACTTTTCCTTAATAAATTCACGTAATGGTCAAATCAGCTGGATTTACATTGTTTCGCTTTGACGTCTTCCAAACGAAAATAAATTATAAATCGAATTTTCGCTCAAACATCTCCTACAGCTAATAGGTTGTAAATATCCATCCAGTGATTACTTTCTGTAAGTTTCATCAAAATCTGTCGTGTGGTTCATGAGCTATTTTGCTAACAAGGTAACAGTAGTTCAGACCTCCAGAGAGCAGGAGGCCGTGCTGCGGCAGAGTGAGTCCGACCAGAGAAGGCTTCTGTCGGACACATGAGCTGGGAACGGTCGGTGGACCCTAGCGGCCGAAAGTGGTACTGCGCCCCTAGCGGCCGAAAGTGGTACTGCTCCATTTTTTTCGCAGAATGAATGGAAACGGTCATATCTCGGCCAAAAATTGGTCTAAAAATATGGGAAAAAATCCATAAATATGTCGCTTCGCCCCATAAGTCGCAGGACATGAAAATTATTATAATTTTTTTTAAACTGCAACTTATAGGCCAGAAAATATGGTAAATGTGATTACTTGGCTTTCTATTTTTAATAAATTTGCAACAATCTCAAAAAATCTTTTTTCACATTGGCAGTATTGCGTGTGGAATTTTGAGCAAAAAATACAATTTGGAATAAGGTTGTAATGTAAAATGTGGCAAAAGTAGGGAATACCGGTACTTGTGATAGGACTGTATTTTCAGAGATGTGCCGGTTGGCAGTACCTTTCCGAGCTGTTTGAGCCTCTTGTGATCCTGGTGGAGCGTTGATGTCCCCAGTGCCCTGGAAGTAGTTGTATTTCTTCACAGTGATGAGGTTTGGTGCAAACTTCCAGACATCCTCCCGGTCATCGATGATACAGACCATTGAATCCCCGCAGGGGAAAAGATTCCTGTTTGTGAAAGAGGACACACAAAATACATGTAAAACACCATCAAAGGCTAGTTATGTCTGTAGGGATGTGTTGATGACAAAAAAAAATGACAATATACCGGTACCAATACTCAACAAAGACATTGAGACAGAAAAGCGCCTGTGCTGATGTACAGTTGTTTCACCCCAAAAAAAAACAACAACATTCATTAGGGGTGTAACGGTACACGTGGGTGTACCAAACAGTTTCGGTACGGCACGTTCGGTTCGGTCCACGTGCGTACAGTTTCGGTTATTTTTTTCACTCATTAAATTTTATTAACAAGAGATTATGCGCAACAGAACTAAAGTTCCTAAGCGTGTTTCAGCATGGCGCTATTATCTTGCAGCACGCGTAGCATTAGCAGCCTAGCATCTCATTGTGGTCTCGTGTTTGGGAACATTATGGCTTTCTTGACAAGTACAAATCCAAAGCTGTGTGTTGACGTTGTTTCACGGAGAGTGGATCTTCAGCAGGTAACACGTCTGACTTGTTAACGCTCTTGAAACGACATCATCCAAATGTGAACGTCTCTTCTAGCAGCTTTGTGCAAAGACAGATAACAGCAGCATTTAAACCAGTGTTTTTCAACCACTGTTCCGTGGCACACTAGTGTGCCGCGAGTGATCGTCAGGTGTGCCGTGGAAATTATCCAATTTCACTTAACTGGTCTAAAAATATTTTTTGAAAATGAATTAATTATCTGCAAATAATTTTCGAGTGTCTGTGCTGTAGTAGTGTCTAGCGGCGTAATCATGTAATTTCCTTATCACTAGATAGATGGCAGTATGGAACATAGCATTGCACATTAAAACAAGAGAATTAGTGATGCATCAATCAATCAATCAATCAATCAATCACCTTTATTTAACCAGGTAGAGCCCGTTGAGATCGAGATCTCTTTTATGCACGATGCATGAACGTGACATGTAGCGGTGACAGCTTTGCATCTAGCTAACAAAAAACTAAAAACAGAGAGAGACAGAGCTGTTGAGGAAGAGCTTCGTGTGTGTCTTTCTTCAATTCCTGCCAGAATATCAGCTTTGTGTTCATCCAAACATGCACAGGTTTCACACTAAGTGAGTAAAATGTAGAGAATGGCTAACAGAATGCTTGTGGACAGAATTAGTTTGTAAAACACTTTGAAGTTTTCTACAACCTCTTTAAATTTAAGACCACATTGTTGTGGCACTGTTCGGGCGCATTTTTGAAGAAGACATGTTAAGTGCAATTTGAAATAAGAAATTAAAAATATGATAAAAATACATTTTTGTGTTTATTTCATTCCTATTCAAGACACTTTGATAAGAATGACTATATATTTAATATAGGCGGATACAGTGTATCTTTGTTAACAATTTTGGTTGGTGGTGTACCTCGTGATTTTTTCAATGAAAACACTGTGCCTTGGCTCAAAAAAGGTTGAAAAACACTGATTTAAACAACCTTTATCAGGTCATTCAGATCAGTCCAAACATGTAGGAGTTTTTAAAGATCTGGATCTATGTCCGTATTCTGTTGTTGATGCACCGGCTTTAAAGTTATTGAACCCCGCTACGACATCTCATCACATCAACACTTCAGCCAAAATGTTGTAGCAGCACTTTATGAAAAAACAAACTGATTGTCAAAACGCCCTGGAGCAGATTTAAGCCCTGCCCTGATGATGATGATGAGTGAGAGAACGAGAGAATATTCAACCTCCTCATAACAGAAATGACGATCGTTCAAGAAGAGGTGTTGTTCTTTTATTATTATTATCAAATTAACTTTTTGTAAATTTAAAATTATAATCTTATCGAGTGATTATTTTTTTTCCCTCTTTGTGTTTTATTTCCAGTCTGGGACAGAGATAGCAGCTGAGTCTTCTTCCTCTTCAGGGAACTCCACCAGAGATCACCTACAGCTAAGTTTGTGATGAATGAACTCTGAACTTTTCCAGGGACAAGAAGAGGTTGTGAGTAATGAGGCCAAATACAACCACACTGCAAAATCAGCTAAGCTCTACCTCTTTATTCCTGCCACCTGTTGTTATTGAGATGATTTTCTCCACCGCTGGAGATATTCACTGCAACTAGATCTGTGCTTTTAGCAGAAAATGTGGACAAGTTGGTCTTTTTGGACAAAAACTTAAAACTTGATTAGTTGGATTGCAAACAGTCTGTTGCTGCTTTTTGTTCTGGTTCTGACTGTTATTGTATTTTTTAAGATTTTATTTGTGTTAGTATAGTTTATTGTAAAGAGGGCCATTTATTTAAAATATCATCCAAATGGGTCACTTTTATCTATTTTTATAAAAATCTATTGTTTACTTGGCATATTTTCAAAATAAACGTTTTTGTAAATCTTCATTTTGGCCTTTTTTTGTACAGAAAATTAACAGAACCGAGCCCTCCTTGAATCTGAACCGAATCTAAATGTGATTTTAGCGTACCGTTACACCCCTATTAGGAAACCGTTTGTACATGTTAGCTGCAGCCAGTAGACACGTCCCAGCACAAGAGAAATCAGAACCTAAAACAATAATATGAAGCAGAGTCTAAATGATCCTGTTTTGGTGGAAACATCCTATAAAAACAGAATCCAAGAAGGGACCAGGATCAGATTACAGATGGAAGTGTTGGTCCATCGTTTATCTTCAGCAGAGTTCTCACCTAAGATTCCCCGTCTTGGAGAACGGATCGATGCATTCATCTCTGGAAAGGATTCGGTGAGAGAAAAGCTTCTTTTCAGGATCCAAAAAGCCTGAGATTAAAGGGAAAAAAAAGAATATTTAATTTTTAATTTAGCAGTAGCATCTCATCTAATGGCATCCAGACATAGATATTATTTAACTGATCAAACAGCTCTTTGAAGACACGACTATCACTTTTTATATTGCCTTCAAATGAAATTCTTCTAAAAGTAGTAATGACACTGAAGAGAGCTCTAGGATGCCCGAGGACAAGTTGCAACAACACAGAGTGACATGAGCTGCTCTGAAACAAGCTGAACTCTGCAGAGGTCTGCAGGAAAATCCAATTCAAATGCATTAAACATTCATCACGTGGAGGTGGAACAGTACGGGATGGGGCTGTCCTTATTATTTATGTCATGCTGAAAGATGGCAGCATAAATACCAATAATAAAAACGCTGCCTATATCTCATCATAGCAAATCCGGAGTCATAAAAGTGAGAAATGTTCGTTGTGGAGGACAGCAGGAATGAAATACTGCCAGAAGTCGACAGGAAACCCTACAAATAACCAGCGGAAATTATGAAGAAATCACTACCGGTAGTCTGATCTTTTGCAATAACAACTGAAATTCAGGTCTGGTTCCTCCAGTTCCTCTTAATATCCGCTGAGACATTTCTACAGTCTAACTGTGATAAATTTAATGTATTAGACATGATTCAGCTAGAATGTCTCCAAGCTGATATTTAGAGCAAAAACCAAAGCATATAAGTGTCTGTAGAGCTCAGAGACAGGACTGCTGCGAGGCAGAAACAATCTTTCAGTTCCACCAAACACAGAGACCTTCATGATGGTAAAAATGAAGAAACAAAAGGTGTTTGACACAACCAGGACTCCTTCAAGAGACCATCACCTAAAGGAGAATGGCTTTAGTTAGAGGGGTGACCAAGAGCCTGATGGTCACTCTGACTCAGAGGTCCTGTGTGAAGATGGGGATTAGTCCAGAACTGCAGACCTCACTGAACTGGACTTTATGTCAGAACGCCTCAGAGCAAAACACTGGAAAGCCACCTGCAGACCGTGGGGAAGCAGATCCTCTGGTCTGATGAAACCACATTTAGAGGAAGCCAGGCAACATTCATCACCGTCCCCACAGTGAAGCACGGCAGTGGCAGTGTCATGCTGTGGGGTGTTTTTCAGCACCAAGTGCTGGAAGACTGGTCAAGAGTTGAGGGAAACCTGGACGGAGACAAGTACAGAGACGTCCTCTATAAAACCTGTTCCACAGGACGTAGGACGTCAGACTGGACCGAAGGTTGGCGTTCCAACATGCAGATGACCCAAAGCACACAGAGAAGACCCCACAGGAGGGGCTCACTCAGTGAATGTCCTGGAGAGGATCAGACAAAGAGCTTGTCAAACATCTCCAGATCTCTGAAGTGTTTTTACAAAAGTCTTCATCTGTCCAGACTGAGCTCGAGAGGATTTGCAAAGAAAAATGGAAGAAAATCCCTCAGTTGGTGCCAAGGTGTTAAAACTGCTACGTCTCTGAATGTTCAGGGGGGTTATATTTTTAATACGTTTGCAAAACTGTACAAATTTCTTTATTTTTTTTTTCATTTTGATGAAGTGAAAGCAAAATATCGGGGGACAAAAGTTGAACAGCAGCAGCATCAGGCTGCGACACGTGCAGCTGTAAACCAACAGAGGACGCACTGCCCTCTACTGGCCACAAACAAGAAGTACAAGTTCAAAGCCACATCCTGATGTGACATCATTAAAACGCTTGAACCGAATCAGATGTTTTAAAAATCATACAACATCATACATCATGTTAGGATATTAAAAAAGTTCTGTACAGTGTAAACCCACGAGTTCATTACCAGCGATGGTGTGAGCGTACAGGCGGCTCCCGAACGTGAAGACGTGCAACTCGTAGAGTTTGGCAATTTTCTCCAGGAACTCCTTGCAATGTGGGCGTAGCCGTGTGTGCAGCATGGGCTCTCCTCGCCCGAGCTGGAAGTGGAAAATGCCCTGAAAGGAAACAACGTGAGTGGTAACTAAAACACAAGAAGGCAAAGCACAGACATCCAAACGACCATCAGCTCTAAAGACGAGTGTGAACACTTGAACAGTGCACGTGACAGAACGAAACACTTTGTGTAGACTGACGTCACAAGTTGGTTAAAGCGTTAAAAACACCTCACGTTCAGATTACTGTTAGTTCCTGTGGGAACTACCTTATTGGACATGCGCTGGCAGTGCAGCTCAGTGGTATGGATTAGCGTCTGGTCCAGATCCACCATGAGGACCAACTTCCTGTTGCGGTGCAGTCTCTGCTGGTCTTCTGTGGCCAGCTGTTTGGCTTGCTGTGCGAATAAATGAAAATAAATGGAAGTTATTATAACTCGCCTTTGATACTACCTCATATTTGGATTACTTTGAATAAGTTTTGTTTCACTCCTTTAAAAAGGTTTGAGGGAGTGAAACAGAACCTTTGAAAAGGAACACGCCACATGTAGGCAACAGCTTTGGTTCAGGTTAATTGACTTTTTTGGTCAGTGTGTGTAACTGTTTGAGTTACACACACTGTATCCGTCCTGTTTTTAAAAGATAAAATATTTTTCATTTGTAAAATACTGGGGACCCCCATTAGCACCCCACACATACACAAAAAACAGAGGGATAAGAAGAAAAGGAGAGGGTTGACGTATGAATTTACCCAAGTATGCAAACTTTATAAAAAGTTTTATAAACGCGACTGACGCGTCGCGTATGTTACGCGTCACCGTTGAAAACCCGAAATGTGGGCTGATGTTTTGCCCTGTTGCAAATGGCTGCCACAAGAGCTGCACTGAAGGACTTTAACAAGATTAACACGGTAAAAACAATTATTTGTTTGCTGAAAATTATAGCAAAGATGTGTCTTAGCTGAACTTTTCCTTAATAAATGAACGTAATTGTCAAATCAGCTGGATTTAAAAAGTAGTTTCGCTACGTGCACCCGCACGGGTGGGACCGCAGCATTTTCTTTAAAATTTAGCAAGATAAACACTTAAAAAATATATTTGTTAGCTGACATTATAGCAAAAGTGTTTCTGAGCTTAACCGTTCCTTAATAAATTCACGTAATGGTCAAATCTGCTGGATTTAAATTGTTTCACTTTGACGTCTTCCAAACGGTCGCGCGCGCTGCAAAAATAAATTATAAATAAATCGAAAAAGCTAAGTCTGGTCCTCTGGACATTCAAAAAAACAAAACAAAACAAAGCAAAAAAAATTGTAGAAATGTTTCGTCTTAGTATGAGGTGCTGTATTCAGCTCACTCTTATAAATAGCAACCATCAGGGTGCTAACGATCCATTGTTAGGCTGATGGTCCTCCTTGATCATGTGAGCAGCTGGTTTTGGCTGTCATCAGCCAACTGGTTGATCCACTGTGAGAGGGTGCTAGTTATTAGACTGAGCTGAACACAGCACCTCAGACTGAGGAAGTCTTTCGGACGCAAGACGAAACGTTTCTACAATTTTTTTTGCTTTGCTTTGTTTTGTTTTTTTGAATGTTCAGAGGACCAGACTTAGCTTTTTTAGATTTTTCTACCTGGATTATTGAGCATGCATCAGGGTATAAATAA
>JBBPBX010018387.1:34655-45661 GCA_038048925.1 Garcialebias charrua | reverse complement strand
GCCAACAGGTCACGAGGCTGGCGGGGAACTATTTTTATTCAAAGCAACAAGCTGCAACAAGGCAAAGGATGCCCGTGTTCCCAGACTTCCTCACGGAACTGTCCCCACCTGGCCTCAGCCACGAGCACCCATGCTTCTCCCCCTCTCACAATTCCTCGACGTGGAGGGCATGGATCAGGTGGGAATAGCTAATGCACCTCAGATTGAGGACATGCTAGCGTCCCACCTAGCTCCCAGATCGTCAGGAACAAAGCCGACTCTCCCTAGCAAAGCTTGCAGAGCCTCAGCGTTGCTTCTCAAAAAGTGCTACAGAGCTAAAGGACTCGCGGCACGCGCCATGAACGTGTCAGCGATGATGCAGGCCTACCTTGCAGAAAAACTCCAACAACTGCAGGAAACCTCGGATAAGCAAGCTGCTGCCGAACTACTGGATGAAGCCCGCAGAGCTACTGACTTTGTCCTTCGTATGATGGGTACAGCTGCTGTGGCTCAGGGCAGAGGTATGACGGAAGTGGTCATCGTGCTCCGCCACCTGTGGATGACGTTGACGGATTTACCAGAAGGACAAAAGGTGCCTTTTTTCCACCACTCGATAGAAGCAGAAGGACTTTTTGGCCAGACTTTGGAGCGAATCCAAACCAAGCTGGACCAAAGGCGCAGGCAGGCCGAAGCTCTCAGGGTGGGCATCCCTTGTCGAAGTTTCGCCCCACCCAGAGAGCCCGCTGGAAGCAGACCTGCACAGCCACGGCACCGCTTGACGACGCGTGCACCACCGCAGAAGCGGACAGCATACGAGGAGGAGCCTCGGCAGAGACCCCCGCTGAACCAACCTCGCTCCGAGCACGCATGGACTAAAAACAGGTTTGTCCCACGCCAAGCGAGCAGGCACAGGGCCTCCTCGGCGAACCGGGACACTCGTCAAAAACGTGCCTGATGAACCAGGTTCACGTTTACTTTTTCGACGACCTCCTGTCCACGTGGTAACAGGAGTGTTCGATCCTTATTCAGACTTTATTTGTAGCAAAGTACAAAAAGCTGATAATCATGTTGCATGCACAAACCATGTTTTTCCTGCTGTGAGTGACATCAAATCATGTATGTCGTTGCACGTAAGCACGAATAAACTCATAAAACAGCACATCCCTGTTTTATTGAAAAAAATGAAAAAACAACAACACACCAACACAAATAAAGTCAACAGTATGGGCCTCTGGCCTGTCAGCCGACATACAGGGGGGGGCACATCCCCCTCCCTCACAGGTCATGGGATGTGAAGGAAAATACACATGCTTAGATGGTCTATATGGTAATCTCATTCTAAACAGGGAACACACCTGTTATATAATCAATAAATAGGTGTTCTATAATCAAAGTATGTCCAGCTGTTATACAAATGTTTATGCCATTACGTGTTTCACAAATGTTTATGCAATTAAACAACATTAGAACGCACACGTTGGGATCCAGCAAATAAAGGGTTAACATGCTCGGGAGACATGCACGTTTGCTTTGCTCTGGGACTCACAGAACTTCAGAACATATACTTGACGACAGTCACTTATAAAACAAACACACACACACTTGGGAACTGGCATTAATTCACATTAGAGACACTAAACACATGAGTATAATACACTAACACATGAGTCTGATACTTTAAAAACCTCTCAGACATGCAGAACAAAAGAGCTGGCTGAGGAGACTTCTGACATAAATCTCCAAGGTCATAAACGGGGAGCTGCAAAGACTCGCTATCAGGCCATAAGCCAATGAGAGACCAGAAAAAGCAAAAGCCTGCATGATATACTCCCACTGGAGCAAGACATCGTCAGCATTCTTTTGACCACCTCGGCGCAACAGGTCAGGGCAAAAATGCTCACATTTCCTTGTGCACAAGAAATTGTTTATGAATGCTCAAATTCTGTTTAACCTGTTTTAAACCTGTGTCTTAATCAATAAATCCTATTTTTTTAAGAGACGCCTGGTCATTTCGAACACGCTCGAACTGAAATCCCTTCAGTTTTGGTGACCCCGACGTGATGACCCAGGTGAACCTCTGAAACAGACGAGGAGCTCGTGGACCGACAGTGCAGGGGCCCAAAAACAACAGAAGGTGAGTTGGCACCGTGTTTCATACAGAACAACAATTTGGCCAGAATCCAAATTTACTGCACTTTAGGTACCACAGAATCTCTCGTGATAAGGGATCTTGGTAAACTTAATAAAAAATTAATCTGGTTTATGAGAGGATTTCCTCAGACACAGGTTTCAGCTTAAACAGAAGCGCGCAGGCTCGGTTCGGGATCAGGGGGGGGGGCGAAGGCCGCTCCCCGCCTGGTGCGGCCGAGGAGCACACGTTCGTTTAAATAAATCACGGGTCAAGCGAACGTCGAAGTTTTTATTACTTACTGTTTGAGGATGAGCGTTTCCATTCAGGCCGTGAGTAGCCGCCGCCGACTGGGCTTGTTTCACACGGGAACCCGTGCCCGGCGTGAGTAGTTAGGTCCCGGTGTCTTGTTTCACGGCCCTGTTTGGAAAAGCGCTTACGGTGCGTTCGATCCTTTGAGTAGCTGGAAAGAGGTCGTTTAACTTGTTTCATGTCCGCTCATGAGTAGAAGAACGACTGGCCGCTTGTTTCGAAAGATCTTACGTAAAACCGTGGTCTGACGGCGTGGGGGGGTCGTCAGAAGTTCACGCTGAGGTGAACAATCCCAGTGGGCCTTACGCTAAGCTTGCGGGGTATAGCGTAGTGGAATCGCCCTGGGACCGAGGATCGAAGACGTCTAAAAAAAAAAAAAGAAGAGGTTGTGTACGGAAGCATATTGATGCCACACGTGTTTAAGGTTTTTAAAATATTTTGCGTCGCATTTCTTTCAGATTTTGTGTGAATCGTCGTTTTGGGCCAAGAGATCTCAATTAGATGTTGTAAGTGTTCGTTAAACGTTTGTGGTTTGTTTAATGTTTGTGTTTTGTCAATTGTGTCGACTCAGAGAGTGTGAAGTGAAGTTTTCTTTTTTGCAGTGGTGAATGGTGTGCCATACTTTGCATGAATGGCAGGTGGCGCTGTTGTCTAACAGGAGGGCAAGTCTGATTTTCCACAGACTTGGCACTAAGTTTGAATGGCTCAGCTCATCTGTGGGTGCTTGTGAAATAAACAATTTGGGTGAATGAGATGGCGGAAGGCGGTTATGGCACACATACAAAATGCAGGAATGAGGAGATCTTTTTGAACTATTTCTGCAGACACAGGGAGATGTAACAAGTTGAGGGGAAACGTATCAAAAAGAATTGAGGGTGTAGAAAAAATAAAAAAAAAGGGAAATAAGGCAGGCCCACACGCAGCTGGTGGGATACACTCACATTCCAGGGGGGTGAGCTACAAACATGAGAGTAGCAACACTGAAGAGCAGGTACATTTCACACACAACAAGTACACTTTGTACAGGACACATAAATTAGACATAAATGTACACGGAGCAACTCAGACTTGTTTTAATCTAAACTCTTCTTAAACTTTTAAACTCCCCTTAAACAAAGACAAGAGACACATTTAATCTAAGCAGGTCAGGTCAGCAAAGAGACCTTGAGGGCGGCTATAAATCTTAGTGGCCCAGGAAACCAGCCTTATCAGAAGCCCAGAACATTTTATGATAACACATACCAGCTGCCCGGGTCGGATGTCCTGAGAGCAGGAGCTGCTCTCTGAATCTCCGGTCCGGAGGTATAGGAACCCATTTACTTTGTCAACCTGTTTTACCTGTGTTTTTTTTCACATAAATTTTATTTTCTTCAAGAGAGGCCTAGCGCATGGGAACACCTCAACTAAAGTTATTTGGAACAGAACGAGCTCATGGTGACACAGGTGCAGATTATCAACAGCTAATTGAAAATATGAACAGATTGACCTTCTTGAAGAGTTATTTTTAAAGACTGAAAGTGTGCAGGAGGACACAGAAAACAGCTTAATTCAAAAGAGAAGTCAGAGCAGCAGGAGGCAGGATGAAGAGCAGTCAAACGTCGCCACCTACAGGAGGTTGAAACAAGGTGCAGAAACCCAAGACTGAGGAGGAGGAAGGTGGAGTGAGAGAAAGCAGTATATATCAATCAACCACAGAGCAAAAGCTTATTTGGATATTTTAAGAGGTTTTATTTAGAAATCAGCCACAAAGCAAGAAGCTTATTTGGAAACTATAAGGGGTCAACAATTCATCAATTAGACACACAAGAGTTCTAGAGAGATGGGAGACAATCTTTGATGGAGGTTAAGCGAATTGTATATTTGGCATTAATTTTTTGTTTGGGAAAATATTTTGTGTTGGATTTTAAAGTGGAGTTAAGAAAAGACCCGTTGTGCAGACCAGACCCGGCGAAATGTGTCTTGTTGGAGACAAATGGCAAATGATAGCTTTTGAATTTTGGTTTAACAATATATGGGTCAGATTTATTTGTTTTTTCTTTCACAGCCTAACAGCACAAAGCTGGTGGGAAAAGGAGCAACAGAGACGCAGATTTCTTTAGTACCACACACATAATGTAGTTTGCCGTGAGTAACCAAAATACATGAAGCCTCTTATGTTTGGTACCACGAGACTATGGTTAGCGCGTAGGACTCGATTACGATTTAAAGCGTAAAGCAGACATTACTCTGGTTCATTGTGACTCCGCATCGGAACAGCTGTCAGTCAGTGGGAGTGACATCTCTCACTCATGGACACAAAAACAAAGACAGTTAAAGAGCAAAGAACTGTCGCTATGGACTTCCTCAGACAAACAGAGGTCCAAGGCATCAAACACAACGTGAAATCAAACAAATTCAGGGCCTGGGGCACCCTGAGACACCCACAGAACAAAAGTGGCGTGTCACTGAAGAACAATGGACACACTCTCAAGACAAGAGCAAGAGAAACGGCTGTACAGAGTCACCCTTTCCAGCAACCAGTTGGGGTGTCAGCCTGCTTGAATCACGTTGAGTCTGGCGTGGACCTAAGTATCGTGATCCAAACGTAATAGACATTTATAATGATACACATAAGGGGGGCACGTCACACAATCATTAGGTCAAGACTGATTTGGGGGGTCTGCTCAGCTGCTTCTCCCCGCCCAAGTAGGCTCTGAAACAAAAATAACCAGGCTCTCATCCAGAGGCCTACAGGAAAATGAGTGTGTGCAATATCATTTAAAATAATTTTATTTAAATAATCAATCCATGGCTCATCCATCAATCAACCAATTGTATCATGTCCAATCTTACGTTAAAAAACTGTGATATAACAAATCTGCAAAAAATAAACCACGTAGAAGCTGTACCTATATAAATAAAGGTAAAAAAAAAATATGACCAATGAAATTAACAAACAGGTCACAGTGGCACTGAGAAGTTTCTCCCCTCCCCGTCGTGCCCCAGGGAGGGGGGAAACATGATGAAGAGGACAGCACAAGCCCATGGGTGCAGTGTGCAGCGTATATACCGGTATGTCTGTTGTGTGCAGCAGGAAGATGAGTGTAACATAGATGAACCGGTATGAATTTCATTAAAAGTTTTAAAAACTCTTTCTGTGTAAATATCTCATTTGAACACCCATGGCTACACAAGTGCAGCTTATATATGTACATTTTTTCCCTTTTAAATTTAGTGGGCGTGGCTTATATCAGGTGTGCTCAATAGTCCAGAAATTATGGTAGTTGCCTGTTTGTGCATGCTCACAAGCAAGACATCAGAACAACAATCAATATGTATTATTGTATTCCTATTTGTGTCTTTTTTGTCCTGACTTTGTCGCCATACAACTTTGAAGGAGATGAAGAACATAATGGTTTAGATGATGTTGTAAAACAAGCTGCAACTGTTTAGGAATCTTTAACCATATTAAGAAAGTTCTTCCTTTGTGTTTTCATGTTTTTTTATACATTTAATATCACCTCCTGCTTGTGCATTGTGGGTATTTCAGCATTTTGGTAGCCTGTGCATGGACATATGATTTTCCAAACAGAAAAAGTATATATTTTTTCAAGATTCCCATCTGCCTGAAAACCTTCACCATCATCCGAGTCCCAAAGAGCTCTACAGTGACTGGTCTGAATGACTACTAGCCAGTGGCCCTCACCCCAATAGTCACTAAATGCTTAGAACAACTGGTCATGACCAACATCAAAACAACCATCAACATCAACGAGGACCCTCACCGGTATGCATACCGTGAGAATCGATAAAGAGGATGCCATCTCCTCTGTGGTCCACACTGCTCTCACTCACCTGGAGCAGAAGCACTCTTACGTCTGTATGCTCTTTGTGGACGTCACGTCTGCCTTCAACACCATGATCCCCCAAACCCCGATGGACAAAGTACTCACACCAGGGCTAAGCCCTTCCATTTGCAAATGGGTCCTAAACTTCCTAACAAACAGACAGCAGTCAGTGAGAATCCACAACCTCTCCTCCTCCACATAACCCTCAGCACTGGTTTCCCTCAGGGCTGTAAGCTGAGCCCTCTTCTGTTCACTCTGCTCACATATGATTGTGCAGCTACCCATCCAGACTGTCATATTGTAAAGTTTGCAGATGATACAGCTGTGGTGGGATGCATCACAAACAATGATGAGTCCAGCTACAGGCTAGAGGTGGAACATCTGGAGAACTGGTGAATAAAGAATAACTTTCACATCAATGTGAAGAAGATGAAGGAGATGGTCGTAGACTTCAGAAGGACCCCCCTCCCCCCCAACATAGGAGGATCTGCAGTGGAAGTGGTCTCTAGCTACAAGTACTTGGGTGTACACATGAACGATAACCTCAACTGGACCAACAACACCACCAGCCTGATCAAGAAAGGTCATCAGAGGCTCTACTTCCTCAGACAGAAGGCGAGCTGGTCCAGGAAGCTCAGTCCTCACCTCCTTCTACAGGTGTGCAGTGGAGAGCATCCTGTGCTCCAGCATCAACGTGTGGCATGGAGGCTGCACAGTTGCAGAAAGAAAAGCTCTGCAGAGAGTGGTGAAGGCTGCACAGAAGTCTGTTGGAGTCAGTCTCCCCACCATCACAGACATCTACACCTCCAGATGCAGGAAGAGAACCACCTGCATCATGAAGGACCCCACTCACCCAGCACACACACTTTTTGTCCTGCTCCCCTCAGGAAGGAGGTTGAGGAGCATTAAGTGTAGAACCACTAGACTGAGGAACAGCTTCTACCCTGAAGCTGTTAGACTCATGAATAAATACCCAGAATAATCACTGTGAAAAAAATCACATGCTGCTGATCTTTTTCATGTTGCTGTGTTCATTTGAGCTCATCTGCTCACAAAGACTCATGTTTATGCTGCTGTTAAGCGTATTGTTTCTATTGTTTTTATGCTATTAGTGCTTAGTGTACAACAGTTTGTTTTTCTTAGTTCATATATTAGATCTTATTACTGTTTTTCTTTTACATTTTATTGTTGGATGTATCTGGGACACTGTATATTTTTCATTCATTCATTCAACCTTTATTTAGTCAGGTAAATCTTTTGAACCTCATGGGCTCATTTACGAAAGCGACCTGCTAAAACTAAAGAACAATGAACAGCAGTGGTAGAATTTCCTTAAACAATAAACAAACAAACAATAAACAATAGAAAACAAAAGAGAGAAAAAAACAAAAGAAAAAAAAGAAGAAAGTTTTTTTTTTTAACAAAGTATCAAAAAACTAGCAAAACATTATAAGGTAGACGTATAAAATCAAAGACAGGAACAAATCTGCATTGGTTTTTGCCAGGATTCCAACAGATTCTGAAAACCATTTAGAGAAGTCAAGGTCGAGAGCTTCAGATCTTTTTGTAAGATATTCCATGAAGCAGGAGCGGAGTAGGAGAAGGCCCTTTTTCCAAGTTCAGTCCTCACTGACGGAACACTGCAGGTGATCATGTCCTGAGAGCGCACGCTGTAGCTGCACTCACGCATAGACATGTAGGAGGAGATGTATGAGGGCAGCAGACCAAGAAGTGATTTAAAGATGAAAATGTACCAGTGGAAGAGTCTGCTTTCGTACATTCGTATTTCTGCTTTTCGTACATACTTTCGTTCCAACCCATGTACCACATGTGGTGCGAACGACAATAAAGTATCTCTGACTCTGAAGATGAGCTTTGGGTTGTGACCGAAAGAACGAGATCTCGGATACAAGCGGCTGAAATGAGTTTTCTCCGCAGGGTGTCTGGACTCTCCCTTAGAGATAGGGTGAGAAGCTCAGTCATCCGGGAGGGACTCGGAGTAGAGCCGCTGCTTCTCCACATCGAGAGGAGCCAGTTGAGGTGGCTCGGGCATCTGGTTAGGATGCCTCCTGGACGCCTCCCTGGTGAGGTGTTCCGGGCATGTCCCACCGGGAGGAGACCCAGAGGAAGACCCAGGACACGCTGGAGGGACTATGTTTCTCGGCTGGCCTGGGAACGCCTTGGGATTCCCCCAGAGGAGCTGCTCCATGTGGCTGAGGGAGAGAGGGAAGTCTGGGCCTCCCTACTTAGGCTGCTACCCCCGCGACCCGACCCCGGATAAGCGGACGAAAATGGATGGATGGATGGATGGATGGATGACTCTGAAGATTTTAAAGTAGTCTAGTGTGTTTATGTTCATACTCAACTCAAAATGTAGCTGCTTGCTGGCTGCTTTGGTGCAAACACTGAAAATTCAGACACTGAATTCGTAATTTCATTTATTTTTTCAATTGTATCACAATTTTGAGTTGCCAACAGTGTCCAACAGTTTTGTGAGAAGATACCATTACTTAGCAGATCAGTAATAGTTTGACTGTCAACCATTTTTACAGCCTATTGTTAATGAATAACCATCTGATGAATTAACATTTATACTGACACTCTTTGAGTGAATATGACTGAGGTGTAATACAAGTTATCATTCCTGTCCCTGATAATCACATCAATGGAAGTGTCCATGTTTATATACATAAGATTAAACTATTTCACATCTACGGCGCATCCTATCTTTTTGAGCACTTTCTGTTACCAGCTGCTCATTATCTTGCTGTCAGAACACAGTCAGAGAAGAGCTCTCTGCAGAATCATAGATTGACAGGAGGAGATGAAAACAATAAAGCGATTCCAAATGAATATGGATATGAGCCAACTCTGTATACCTGAACAAAAATGGATTATTTCATATTGGGTTATGTTTGCAATTGCATGAGGAGAAAACAAAGGCTTTTTTATTATATTAAGTGCAGTGCTGGGTACTGCCTATTAACACAGCAGTGATTGACACACTGAATCTTACAGTAAACAATAAGTGTTCTTAAGTACACATTCTAATCTCATTTCAATAAATAATAAGGTCTAAGCACATAAAGCATCAATTGTTCACTTTATTAACCTTTATATTTCCATAACCTCAAAGAAACGTTCTTTGTAGGAACAATACATATTTGCAAACTTAAAAATGATGGAATAAATTATGTCTAATTTGACAGCACGGTCTTATAAGAAACATCTGATTTAGAACAGTCTCAAAGTACTTATCTTAGTATCTATATGGAATAGGAACAATAAGTATAGGTAAGTATCATAACAGCAAAAAGTGGCTCTTTGAGTTTTGTTTCCATAGAAAAGCAAACAAAACATATTGCTTATGTAATTCTATTAAATGTATTTGACAAACTTAATGACTGCAAACCAGATCCAACATGTGTAACAGTTTTATCTGGCCCACAAAAACAAATTTTAGATCTATTTGAATGAACTTTTTCTCTTTTGATCTTGACGAAGACGGACACTGCCTTTCCCTCTGCTGGCTCCCCTCCCCTGCTTTGCTATTTGTTTTTGTGAACCTTTTTCAGAGCCCCGATGGTGTACAGCACATTTGGCAAAGTCAAGGCCCACAAACAATTATCTATGGCCCCCTGGATGATATTTAATTACTATTAGAAACGGCCCACAGGCCACAGCTGCCCGCTGGTGTTTTACACGCACCAACAGTACATTCCCCACAATGCAACGGTAATATGGATTGGGCCGATCCGGAGTCATGTCTCATGAACACAGAGTAATAAGACCCGCCTCACATTCAGGAAATCCATTTCATAGTTTGCAGCCAGCTACAATCTGCAGACTGAGTGAGTAGCACTTTAGCTAACAGCTAGCCAACTTTTCATCGTAACATGTTCGCTGTGTGGAAGTATTTTACACTAAACACCGTAAGACAGCAACGTGCAATATCTGCAGAGCCATAGCACCACATTAAACCGCGGTCAAGTTAGTTTTACGTTGGACATTCGAGCTCTGGGGCTTCAGCGGGACACTCCTCTCGCTGAACCGAAACAGGGAGACCGACCGCAGCCAGCTGAGTCCAGTCCGACCCGCTGTCTGACCGTCTCGTAGGAGGGACAGGCTGAAGCTGGGTTTATACTAGCATCTCACGTCTTTTACCCCCGTTGAGTGAACCCAGCGATGATGCAATTGCGTGTGTGTCACCGACCGCATTGAGTGTTTATACTTGGCAAGACGTGGGGGATAAATTATAATAAATCCCTCCCTCTTCCCTCCCTCTTCCAACTTTTTTTATTTTTTTATTGAATTTATTCATTTCAAATTGTAAAAACACAAGAAAATTATTTACAAAACCACATTATAAAACAAAACAATACATGAAATGAAAGGAGGCAGAAGAAGAAAAAAATTTCATTATTTCTGCCCCTTCTTCAAACAAAATTAACAATCAATTCAAATAGCAATCACATATATAAAAAATATATAAGATATTAAATGATTTCTCACACAAAATACGTAGGCTTTAGTTACAGTTTTGCACGTTGTACCCGTAAAACCGTATTATAAAAAATAAAAAAACTCAACCATGTGTGATTCGAACTCAAGTCCTTTGAGTGGCAGCGCAACGTCTGTACCACTACTAGACCATCCCGGCTTGTTGTTTAACAGTGGAGTTCGCTTTCTGTTAAAGGGTGCATGCAGGGGCGCGCATGCTTTTGTGTGTGCGCGCGTAAATATATATATATATATATATA
>JBBPBX010018387.1:0-28326 GCA_038048925.1 Garcialebias charrua | reverse complement strand
ACTTTTTCCGATGCTGAGAAGCTCGTCCATGCTTTTGTCTCCTCCAGGCTCGACTACTGCAACTCCCTGTTTATTGGAATCCCTGCCAAAAACCTACAAAAACTTCAATATATTCAAAACAGTGCAGCAAGGATCTTGTTGAGAGTTCGTAAATTTGAACATATTACGCCCATTCTCCATAACCTTCATTGGCTTCCTGTCGCCTACAGAATTCAGTACAAAACTGCTCTCATTACACATCAATGCTTACATGGAGCTTCACCAGATTATCTGAAGGATATTCTTATTCCATACTCATCCACCCGGTCGCTGCGGTCACAGAACAGTAATCTCCTTCACGTTCCGAGAACCAAATTAAGGACCATGGGAGACCGGGCTTTCAGTGTGGCTGCCCCCCGCCTGTGGAACTCTCTTCCTGACTGTCTGAGAGCCCCACAGTCTGTGGTTGACTTTAAAGTCCAACACCCACCATGTTTTCAAATTGCATCGCCATTAATATTTATTAGTTTATTTAAAAATAATACAGGAGCGTTTATTTATATTGTAGAGAAATAACGCTAAATGTGTTATTTCATGATTTATAGCAGATTTTAGCATGCAGCTCCGGGAAAATCTGCCCCTCTCCATATATGGGCATTCACATGGGCATTCACGTCACTAAAGTGACGCCTTGGAGTTACAGGCGAGCGAGGAAAAGAAAAAGCGAAGCATTTTTAAATATTCCCTAAAGCTGCCTGTGTTGATTAATCCTGCTGTCGCTCACTCATGTCTATCATATTCTGAGCGAGCATCCACGTAGACATACTAGTTTAATTCGTTTGATCGCGACAAATTCATTCATTTCCGCATCGGCTTTTTATTCTCTCCCCCCTTGACCAGACAGGTCGGGCAGCCGCGCAGCGGAGCTCTGCGCGCGTGCTCCCCGTGCTCCCCGCAACAAGGCTGACGAGAGCAAATACATACACTCGAGGGAGCAAATTACACCGGCACGAGGAACTTCAAAGGAACGAGGAACCAGCGGAACGAGGAGCCAGAGACGCGCGCGGCTTGCTCCTCTGGGCAGAACGCGCGGCTTGCTCCTCTGGGCAGAATGAGAGCAGCAACGGTCCGCAGCGGTGTTATAAAATAAATAATAAATAAAATCAGAGCGCTGGTCCATATGTACACACAAATGCACCAGGAAATATGCAGTTTTAACTCCCACTCTCTCTCATAAACCTCCATGGAAACTCACTCCTGCCTTCTGCCTTCTGGGTGGAGATGTAACAAAAGTCACATGACACTTCGGGACTCTTCGGCCAGGTTTCCGGATTCATTCGGGAGTGGGTTTTTTTTTTTTTTTAACCCTCGCCTGGCCCAAATGCAAAAATGAAAATAGACATAATATTAAATTACAGTAATTGTCCTATATGGTGAATTGTTACTGTCATGGTGGGTGTTGTCCTTTAAGAGCGGCTTGAAGACCTTTCTTTTCAACCGAGCATACTCTACCTCCTCATGATTCTACTTTTGATCTTAGTTGATATTGTTATTGATTTTACTTGTTTTATTACTTGTTTTATTGACATTTAATTCTGTTGCACCTTGTAGCACTTTGAGATTTTCATTAATGAAAAGTGCGTTATAAATTGAATTCATTATTATTATTATCTAGCACCATCACATTGAACACAGGGGCCCCACAAGGATGTGTGCTGAGCCCCCTTCTATTCACCCTGCTAACACACGACTGCACACCATCATACAGCTCCAACCACTTCATCAAGTTTGCGGACGACACAACAGTGGTAGGTCTCATCAGCAACAACGATGAGACGGACTACAGGAACGAGGTGAGCCGCCTGGCCTTGTGGTGCGGACACAACAATCTCACTCTCAACGTGGAGAAGACAAAGGAGATTGTTGTGGACTTCAGGAAGAGGGATGCCCAACATGCCCCTCTGACCATCAACAGCACCGCAGTGGAGAGAGTAGACAGCACCAAGTTCCTGGGAGTGCATGTCTCAAAGGACCTGTCCTGGAGCAGGAACACTGCATCAATGGCCAAGAAGGCTCACCAGCGTCTCTACTTTCTCCGCAAGCTGAAAAGGGCTGGAGCTTCAACCCCCATCATGTGCACCTTCTACAGAGGTGCCATAGAAAGTGTCCTGACAAGCTGCATCACTGTGTGGTTTGGTGCATGTACTGCATCCTGCCGCAAGAGCCTCCAGCGCATCGTGAGAGCAGCTGAGAAGATCGTCGGCACCTCCTTCCCCTCACTGCAGGACTTACACAGCAACCGCCTCACTCGGAAAGCCCTCTGCATGGCAGGTGATCCCACACACCCACTACACAGCTGCTTCAGACTGCTGCCATCAGGGAGGAGACTGAGGAGTCTCCAGGCTCGAACCAGCAGACTGAGAGACAGCTCTGTTCATCAGGCAGTCAGGATGCTAAACACTCTGCCTGCTCTGCCTCCCCTCCCATTTGAACTGCCTTAACACAAAAAACTTTCTCACACATTACCACACAACACAAAGATTTTAACACTACTCTGTGTCATCAAACGGGTTATTCACTAAACTCTTGATCATGTGCTCATTCAGTTTGCACTACTTCTCATATTTGCACTAATGTCTGTATTATATCACTGCCTATAGTCATACTACTGTTTAATAATAATAATAATAATGTGTTTGTCTGTCATCTGTGTATGTTTCCCATACACAGATGAAATTCGTCTCTGCATTTAACCCAACCACCACCAGGGTGTGCAGTGAGCAGCCAGAAAGCGCTCGGGGAGCTGGAGAATTAGGTGTACACTCATAGACACCCCAAGGTGTGTAGTGGCCGGGACGCGAACCCTCGTCCTTCGGGTCCCAAGTCAAAAGCACTGCCACTACACCATCTTGGCTCCTTACATTCACTGTTTACATACTACTGTTTACATTCAATGTTTACATTTATTACTACTGTTTACATTTACACTACTTTTATATATACACCACTGCTGATACATATACAGTATTCTCTGACCAGCCTTATTTAAGGATGCCCAATGTGCCTTACTGCATATGCCACTTTTGCCTCTATACCAACATCAACTACTACCTCATACATATACTGTGTACATTAACTCATATGCTGCTTTGCCACTCTTTGCAAATGTCAATGCTAGAACCTTCAGTTTATTTTATAGATATACTTTTTATATTTTTTATACTACTATGCAAAAACTCAGGACAGTATTACACTTTTATTATTTCATTTTATGCTTATGTTCATTAAATGTTTAGTGTTTTAGTTTTAGTTTTAGTGTTGGTGTAAATTTTCATACTTTTATACTACTATGCAAAAACTCAGGACAGTGTTACACTTTTACTATTTTATGCTTATGTTTATTAAATGTTTCAGTGTTTTAGTGTTTAAATGGTTACTGTTGCACCGAGGGACTGAGAGAAACGCAATTTCAATCCTGTGTATGTCCTGTACATATTGCAGTTCTGACAATAAAGTTGACTTTGACTTTGACTTTGATGTTGCTAACAGGACCATGTTGCTAAGATAACCTCACTGGCATCAGAACCACTCTGCCAATAGGATCATGTTGCTGTAGATTTCTTTCTTTCTCACTTTTGGCACCTTCTTTCTGTATTGTTGTTGTATGCTTTGAATAAATTCTAGTTTATGTTAGTTTAGTTTAAGTTAGTGCTCACATTAAACATGTAAATTATAGCCGAACAGAACCTATGAGAACCATGCTGCTGTTGTTCAGTGTATTGTTTTGCACTATTAGTGAATGGCATATACTGTATCTTAGATCCTTTATTGTACCCGTTGGGCATTTGTTTAGCATATCTTGATTAATATCTTAGACTCTTACTTAATGTTTCTTTTTACACTTTATATTTTTGCTATTGCTGGATTTAACTAGAACCCTGTGTACACAATTTTGTTTCACTTCATGTACCACATGCAATATAACAATAAAGAACCTTGAATCACTGAATCCTTAAATCCTTGAAATTGTGTTTTGTAAAAAGTATAATATTTGTGTCCAAATGGTAGGCACAGATATCTTAAAGTTCTGTACTACTTGATGAAAAATACAACAACACTCTTTTCTTGTTGGCTATTTTGGGCAATCATGAAATCTTCATGCGTGGTTGCCTTCGTGTACAAAGTGGTTCCAGCATCAAGCCCCATCTGTTCACAATATGATCACCTGGTCTCATGTGAACCATATGACCCTTATCAAACCCTGTCAGGTGCTTGTAATGTCAGTGCATCTACGAGGCATCCTCTGTGTCTGGTTACTCACATTTTGACTGGCTTTGAGGTGTTCCAGCAACTACCTTATAACACTAGTGCTCTACTCATGTTGTCAATAGTATGCCCTCTTTTGACCATTCTAGAAATGCCAGCTCCAAACATATTTTACTTATAATTTGTTGTTCCCTTTCAGTCATGTCTCTCGGTGCAACATATGCTATGGGAATTGGGCCCCACATGATTACCTGAAGGAATACATTCACGCCTTTACGGCAGGGGCGTCAGCGTTGCGCCAGAGGCCTTGCCCTCTGGGTACTTAAAGGACAACACCCACCATGACAGTAACAATTCACCATATAGGACAATTACTGTAATTTAATATGATGTCTATTTTCATTTTTGCATTTGGGCCAGGCGAGGGTTAAAAAAAAAAAAAAAAAACACTCCCGAATGAATCCGGAAACCTGGCCGAAGAGTGCCGAAGTGTCATGTGACTTTTGTTACATCTCCACCCAGAAGGCAGAAGGCAGGAGTGAGTTTCCATGGAGGTTTATGAGAGAGAGTGGGAGTTAAAACTGCATATTTCCTGGTGCATTTGTGTGTACATATGGACCAGCGCTCTGATTTTATTTATTATTTATTTTATAACACCGCTGCGGACCGTTGCTACATTCTGCCCAGAGGAGCGAGCCGCGCGCGTCTCTGATGCCTAGTACCCACTGCCCCCTTTGTCGAGCGGCCGAAGCGGCCGGATAACACCGGTTTACATTCAAAGTCTATGGAGGAGACGCGTGGAGTCACGGCGAACAAGGAAGCGGCGCGATTCAAGTGATCGAAGCGGCGCGGGGGCAGCTTGCACACGCACGCGCGCGTCGCCGTCGAGCCGCCGACGTCCCAAATGTTGATCTCTGGCGGCTCGACGCATCCGGCAAACAGTCGGGAGAGCCTCGCTATCTGATTACACAACCACAACGGGACTTTTTTCGGACTTTTAAACTCACCGGATCCAGCCTCCAGGAATTGGAACCAAACTCCGGTAAGAAACGTGGCATTTTTACAGTTGCTGCTGACAGGCTGCTGTCCTCTCCAGTGTAGATCACCCCAAACATAAAAAAAAGTTTTAATCTCATCGAAGACCGTCGGAGGTGCAGTTAAAACAACAACTGAACCCGGAAAACAAGCCAGAGACCCCTCCCTCTGCTACCCCCTAGTGTACGTCATCAGACGGTGTTCAGTGGTTCAGTGGGACCATGACCAGCGGCCAAAAGGGGGCGGCATGCGCGTTTCGAGTTGTGCAGTGGGTACCAGGCATTACTCCTCGTTCCGTTGGTCACCTTTGAAGTTCCGAATGCGTGTCAGGGCTCTGCTCCGTCCCAGCCTTGTTGCGGGGAGCACGGGGGAGCATGGGGGAGCACGCGCGCAGAGCTTTCTGTACTCCCGACCTGTCTGGTCACAGGGGGAGAGAATAAAAAGCCGATGCGGAAATGAATGAATTTGTCGCGATCAAGCGAATTAAACTAGTATGTCTACGTGGATGCTCGCTCAGAATATGATAGAAATGAGTGAGCGACAGCAGGATTAATCAACAGGCAGCTTTAGGGAATATTTAAAAATGCTTCGCTTTTTCTTTTCCTCGCTCAGAGCAACGGTCATGGAAGTTGATGAATGCTTATTATAACTCCGCCTGTAACTCCAAGGCGTCACTTTAGTGACGTGAATGCCCATGTGAATGCCCATATATGGAGAGGAGCAGATTTTTCCTGGAGCTTCTGCTAAAATCTGCTATAAATCATGAAATAACACATTTAGCGTTATTCCTCTACAATATAAATAAACGCTCCTGTATTATTTTTAAATAAACTAATAAATATTAATGGCGATGTAATTTGAAAACATGGTGGGTGTTGGACTTTAAGCCGCTGACGCCCATCCAACTTTCTCTTTTTGCCCTTCACCTCACTTAAACCTGAACTACCTCTCTTTGTGAGACTTCTCTGTTGCTTCATCGCTCAACCAGAGGTGAGCTTGCTTCCGACACAGAGCATACGGAGAATTATTCCTGCGTACTGCTGGGCTAGCGAAAGCTAGTCCGGCACATTTTCCCTTAACCCTGAAGTTTTTTCTTCTTCACTCTCCGCAGACTTCTTCGCTCGACGGCGCTAACTGTGCAACAACCGCTACTCCTGCTAGCTCGTAGGAGACATCTCAAAATAAAAGAAAAAGGATTTTGGAAGGACTCGCTCATCTTATCTCGGACATACCTCCGGAGAAAGGAAAGCGAAAGACAAGACTTCCAAGGAAAACTAGCAGGACCGTTAGCCCAACCTCGCGCGCCTACCCTAGCGGATGTGGTTTCTCCCTCTCAGCGACAGACACCCACGAGGCCTGTCCCGTCTGCTTGGGGATGTTGCATGCAAAAATGGTGCTGGATGTCCCCGACTCTTGCCCACACTGCAGCCAGATGCTGGAGGCGGTGAGGAGGCACCGGGCGGACTTCGTTGCCAAGGCCATGGTTGTCGCTGCGGCGCCCGCGGACCCAGACACCACCGAGCCCCTCACTCCCATGCCGGAGCTCGAGATCATGGCTCTGGATGATAGCACACGAGTCGAATGGAGCGACAGCCCTGATGTGCTGGCTCCCATGGTGGACTTAACAGTCGAATTCAACACTCGAGGCATGATGAACGAGGACGAGATCTCGATTTCAGCCTCAGGCGAATTTTCCGCGGAAGACGCAGACGACGAATACGAGGAACAGGGAGAAGATCTCTCCCGTACCCCGGTACATGTGCTCCCGGAGAAGGACTTTTCCATCCTTGCTCTGTTCGATTTGTGTCACAGAGCAGCGGACCCATTGCAGATCCATGGCCAGAACCTCCGCCTCGTCAACAGGTCACGAGGTTGGCAGGAAACTATTTTTACTAAAGCAGCAGGCCGCCACGAGGCAAAGGATGCCCGTGTTCCTGGACTTCCTCACAGAGCTGACTCGCACTTGGTCTCAGCCCAGAGCTCCCATGCTGTTACCACTTTTGCAGTTTCTCGACGTGGACAGGATGGATGAAGTGGGAATAGCCAACGTGCCTCAAACTGAGGACACACTGGCGTCTCACCTGGCTTCCAAGTCATCCCGGACAAAACCAACTCTCCCCAGCAAAGCTTGTTGAGCTTGTTGAGCTTCTGCTTCTCTGCTCGAGAAATGCTACAGAGCTCAGAGACTCGCAGCACGCGTGATGAATGCATCTGCGTTGATGCAAGCTTACATGGCTGAAAAATTACAGGAACTCCAGGTAACGACGGACAAACAAGTTGCCGCTGACGTACTGGATGAAGCCCGCAGGGCAACAAACTTTGTGCTCTGCATGATGGGAACAGCAGCTGTTGCTCAAGGCAGAGGCATGGCTGAGGTGGTCATCGCAATACGCCATCTGTGGATGACCCTAACCGACCTCCAGGAGGGACAAAAGGTGCCTTTTCTCCACCACTCGATAGAACCGACGGGATTGTTTGGGAAAGCTCTGGATCGAATTCAGACCAAGCTGGACCAGAGGTGCAAACAGGCTGAAGCTCTCCAGGTGAGCATTCCCAGGAGAACCTTCGCCCCCCCAGGGAGTCAGCTGGGGGCAGACCTACGTAGCCTCGACACCACTCAGCAACACGTGCCCCACCGCAAAAGCGACCGACGTACGAGGCCGAGCACCAGCAGAGACCACCTCCGGGTCCACCTCGGACCGAACATGCATTGAGCAAAAACAGGTTTGTCCCCCGCCAGGCGGTCAGACACAGGACGTCCTCGGCGAACTGGGACACCAGACAAAAGCGTACCTGATGAACCAGGTCCGCTTCTTGACTTTACACGATCACCCGTCCACGTGGTATGGGAAATGATCTTCTCATGTCCAGACTTTATTTGTAGCACGGTACAAAAAGCTGGTAACTCTGTTTCATGCACAAATCATGTTTTTCCTGCTGTGAGGGACATAAAGTCAAATATGTTGTTACACGTAAGCATGAATGAAGCTAAAAAAAACAGTCCCTCTCAGTTTTATTGACTCAAAAAAAAAAAATAACTTCAGCAGAACGGGTCCCTCTGGCCTGCCAACCAAAATAAAGGGAGGGGCAACCCTCCCCCCCCTCCCTCATGGCTCATGGGGTGTTAGCCTAATCAATAAACCCCAGCAGGGTGCATCGGTTCTGTCTGTAACAGACAGGCACAAAGGTGCCTGCAAGCAGGCCCCACATTCCTCACAGACAGGTGAGGGGGGTCACATGCTCCAGCCCCTGTTCCGTTGTAAACCACGGGGCGGACAATACACAAACCAAAAGAAACCTGTGAAACGTCCACGCCCCAGGGATGCGCGCCGACAGAATCTGACGACCCACCTTCCTGGACACCTATTCGACGGCTTCCAGTAAGGGACGGGGGGCCATGGCAGAAGTCCACAGGCTACCACCAGCTTCACACGTTCACAAAGGCAGTTGTGATCAAACTACAGTGTGCGTAAACAAACCGGGGCTGAATATGATTCCTCTTCCTTTTAATCGAAGAGAACTGAGCTTTCCGTCACCAACCAATTGAAAGTCTGCCAAGCACAAAGGACCATCTCCACATTCTCACGCTGAAGCTGTCCCCTTATCATTGATGGGCGACACGCAATGCTCAAGCAGTGATCCTGCAGCACGTGACCGTGCTCACTGTACTGACTCAGTTCTGCTCTTAAACGATGTCCCTCCACCGGGTGAAACACAGACCCCCAACGGTTTGTCTGGCTCCAACGCTCTGTTAAGGCCAGAGACCAGTAAACCAGACCCAACCAGGAAACGGGCTGGGGTCAGGAGATCTGTTCGTTTACAAAACTCGCAGCTCCTCCGTCCCATGAAAACTCGCAGCTCCTCCGTCCCATGACCCCTAACAAATAGAGGAAAAACACACATTCTGTTCCACTTTTGTCTAATAATGACAACAGACTGCCTCTGCCCTCAAACACTCTCGATCAGAGTAGTATGGCAGCGCATCTGCAAAAAGACCCTCTCCCTAACATGGTTGACCTTCAGGGGACCACAGAATTCAGGGTCCTTGGAGGAGAACTGGTTCCACCAACTGCTCCTCTTCAGGGACACACCACATCACCAGAAGGAACAGTTTCGCCACTTAGGCTGGGAACTATGGAAAACATCAGCTTGGTGGCAGAAAGGAACAAGCTGGTGGAATCAGGTCTGCCAGAAAATGTGGTAGACACCATCCAGAACGCACGAGCTATGTCAACACAATCTCTTTACGCACAAAAATGGCGTATTTTTTAAGCTTGGTGCACAGAAAGAAATATTATTTCTTATTCATGTGACCTGGCTCAGCTCCTGACTTTTCTTCAGGACTTAATGGAAAAAGGTCGTTCTTTCTCAACAATTAAGGTGTTTCTATCAGAAATTTTGGCCTGTCACGAAGGCTGGGGAAGTAGGACGCCTGACGCGTATCCACTCATAATAAGATTTATGAAGGGCGTGCTAAGAAAGAGACCACCTAGCAGGATCCTGACCCCTGGATGGGATCTTAGTCTGGTCTTGGGGGCTCTCTGTGATCCCCCATTCGAACCACTGAGCGATATTAAGATAGATTTATTATCTTATAAGACCACTCTACTCCTGGCCCTTTGCTCGACAAAACGCTTGGGTGACCGCCATGCCTTGTTGGTACATCCAACGTGTACCAGATTCGCCCCTGATGGGTCAAAAGTCACCTTAAGGCCTTATCCCGCATATATCCCCAAGGTCTTGACTTTAAACCCTAGAAGTCTGGACTTTGATCTCTCTTCTTTTCCACCTGCTCCTGTCCTCACTCAGGAACAGGAAAGGCTGAAGGCTCTCTGCCCCGTGAGAGCTTTAAGCAATTACATGCAGAGAACAGCCGAATGGAGAAAAACAAATCAACTGTTTGTGTGCTTTGCAACACCTGCTACCGGAAAAGCCCTTTCAAAGCAGCGCCTTTCACATTAGGTGACTGAGGCCATAAAAAGGGCGTACAGTGTCAAAGGTAAACAGGTGCCCTCTGGAGTGCACGCTCACTCTACTTGGGGCTTGGCCACCTCGTGGTCACTGTTCAAGAGTGTACCAGTTGCAGACATTTGTGCTATGGCGAACTGTAGCTCAATAAACACTTTTGCAAAGCATTACAGTTTGGATGTTATTGCGTGTGATGTCACTCAGGCTGTCCTTTCTAACACACAGTAGAAAGTAGCCTTGAGATGCCTGCTGAACAAGGGCAGACGTTCACACTAGCATGCATTTTACTGAGCATTTCAAGGGCGTGAATGAATTACGTTCCCATAGCATATGTTGCACCGAGAGACATGACTGAAAGGGAACTGAAAGTTATGCACCATAACTCATGTTCCCTGAAGGAAGGGAACGAGGTGCAACATATCTGGCCCTTTCAATGCTGAAAGCTCGGTGAAGTGCATCTTGGAGAAAGTTGGATGGGCGTCAGCGGCTTAAGTACCCAGAGGGCGGGGCCTCTGGCGCAACGCTGACGCCCCTGCCGTAAAGGCGTGAATGTATTCCTTCAGGTAATCGCGTGGGGGCGCAATTACCATAGCATATGTTGCACCCCGTTCCCTTCCTTCAGGGAACATGAGTTATGGTGCATAACTTTCAGGTTTGCATGACATGGAGTTAATAAGTTAACTTAGGTTCGGGAGCAGGGCCACGCCCAAATCACGCCTCCAATTATCCCACGCAACCTACTTATACCTCGCTCACCTATTCATCTCATCTCAGTTCGTTACGTTTTGTCAGCGCTTCTACTCACCATGGACGACGCTTCTTCATTCATCCTCCACTCTGTTTCCGAGGGTCTCTTCGGAGTTCCATCCACTGTCGACGAGTCCCCTCCTTCTGTTGCCAGTCGGGCTCCAGGCTCCGTTTTCGCGACTCAAGCTAAGTATTTTCAATCCTCGGACTCGGTCCCTAACTATTTCATTTGCTGTTTCTCACCCTTCCGGAGTCTATCCGCCGCTCGCATCTATTTCTCGTTTCTGGTCGACCCGAGGCGTCAGTCAACCTGCTCGTTTCCTGGTCCTCAGCGTCTCTCGCCGGCTCTCCGTACGACCGCTTCTCTGCGTTCCTCTTCCAGTGTTATTCCGACACGCCAGCTTCTCGAGCCGTGTTCCGTTGCCAGCTTTCGGCGCTCTCTCCGCTAAATGGGAATCCCTTTCAGCAGTTCTGACAATGGATTGTGTCTTTATTCAGCTCCTTTCCTCCTCGGCGCCTCGACTGCCACCAACTTTACCGTCATCTGAACTACCCGCGGCCGCGACTTATGTTCCAGCTTCCGCTTCCGCTTCCAATCTGTGTTGCCAGATCTCGCGTCGAAAACAAGCGACCAGCCCAAACCAAGCCCAACTGGCTGCCCACCCCGTTGTGTAAAACGACGGCCATTTTTTGTCAGTATGCATTTTTTGGGCATTACTGTACATATAACCAGCAACGTTTTGCTTGCACTTTGAAGAACCTATCCACTCTAAAAATTAATGATAAAATAAATTAGAATTGATATCAATAAACCATAAATGATAAAATAAAAATAAATTACATTTTGCATACTTGCACAACTTAATCCCATGAAACCTCTTGGAATCGTTTGCAGAGTGTTGACAACTTTGGACATTGACGACAGAATCTTGAAGGATGCGTACAAATAAAATGAATAAAATAACTAAGATAAATAGAATAAAAACTGTATGGTAATCTCATAGTTGAGCTAAGTCAACATACTACTTTCTTTAATCTCTATCCTGAATCATGCTTAAGTGTGCGCTCTGTCTCCCATTCTTTATTATATTTTCCCGTATTTCCCCTATTTATTGTAGCTAATTTTAGCGTGGTCTTGTCACTCTAGACAAAGAATGAAGTGCTAAGATTAACAAGCCCAAGCAAGCGGCTTAGCATTCCAAACAAGCCCAAGACACCACAACGATCGACTCACCAAATTTATGTGTATCAGACAACAAGCTCACGTTTGCTTGTTAAGCAGACTTGGCTGCTATTCTTCCAACGTCTACCGTGACGTCATTTCGTCATCGACTGTAGGACTTCTCGTCATGGCGACAGCTCCCCCAGTGGGAGCCGGGTCACATTACCGCCTGTACCCGTAACCTCTTTCTTAGTACTTTCTCAGCTTTTTCCAACGTCTTTCGGTCCCCCCTTCGCAGGTTCTACGAAATCACCACCCATCCCTCATCATCATTCTCTTCTTCCAATCATTCCGATCCGGTTTCGACTTCTTTTCCATTGCCCATGGCTTCGGCTCGGACATCTGCTCCGAGCGACCGCAGGGCCTTCCATCGTGGCGGCAGCTCCCCCCAGTGGGTGCCAGGTCACATTACCACCTGTACCGCAACCTCTTTATCTGTACTTCCCCTGCTTTCTCCAACGTCTTTCGGTCCCGGCCTTCGCAGGCTTCGCAGCGTCGCCATCCATCCCTCCATCTACACTCCCTTCTTCCCATCATTCCAATCTGGTTTCAGCTGCTTTTCAACCGCTCGCGGCTTCACCTCGGACACCTGCTCCAAG
This sequence comes from Garcialebias charrua, assembly GCA_038048925.1. Classification (NCBI taxonomy): domain Eukaryota; kingdom Metazoa; phylum Chordata; class Actinopteri; order Cyprinodontiformes; family Rivulidae; genus Garcialebias; species Garcialebias charrua. Next base: position 15,510 of record JBBPBX010018387.1, on the reverse strand, counting down.
ATCCCGCAGGACCTTCTGTCATGGCGACTGCTCCCCCCAGTGAGAGCCAGTTCACATTGCCGGTCGTGCCCGCAACCCCTTTATCGGAACTTCCCCAGCTACTCTACCCCCTCCACTCTTCCCATGCCTCCTTTCTTGTTGGCTCCCCGTGCAGGGGTCTTCGCATCACGCGCCCTTTCGCACTCTCCTTCGGCGACTTCCGTTCGCTCCATTCGTCCCTCCTTCCTCCCGTCCCCTCATCCTGTCACCCCTATTTCCTTCATCCTTACTTCCCTCACCCCTCCGTCCCTTCATCCCTACTTCCCCTCGTCCTTACATCCCTCACCCCTTCATCCCTTCATCCTTACGTCCCCACCCCTCCATCCCTTCATCCCTACTTCCCCTCATCCCTACGTCTTTCCTTCATCCCCACGTCCCTTCATCCCCACGTCCCTTCATCCCCACATCCCTTCATCCCCTCCTCCCTTCTCCCATACTTCCTCCTTCATCCCATCATCCCTTCCTCCCTTCAGTCCCTCATCCCTCATCCATCCATCATCTTCAATGCACTTTCGCGCGGCCTCAGCTGACACAAAGTGCTGGACGTCATCACTAGTTGTCATCATCCTCTTCATCATGGTGATTTCACACAGCCTCAGCTTACCTATGTGCTGACCATCGTCATCCTCGTCGTCACGGTGCTTTCACGCAGCCGCAGCCGTTACTACGTGCTGACCCTCATCATCTTCCTCTTCATCACAGTGCTTGTCGCAGCCACAGCTGTACCAAAGTGCTGACCATCGTCGTCATCATCATCATCATCATTATCTTCAAGGCGCTTTCACACGGCCACGGCTATATCGGCATGCTGTCAGTCATCATCCTCGTCATCGCCGTGCTCTCCCGCGGCCACTGCATCACGAAGTGTTGACCAGCCCAACACAAGCAATCAGATCTTCATCCCCTCATCCCTTCCTCCCTACAGCCCCTCTTCCCTCATCCATTCGTCATCTTCTGGGCACTTCACATGGCCTCGGCTGACACGAAGTGCTGAACTTTGTCGATCGTCCTCATCATCCTCATCGTCTTAGTGCTTTCACACAGCCACAGCCGTACCATGTGCTGACAGTCATCATCATCCTCGTCATCTCGGTGCTCTCACGCAGCCGCTGCGTCACAGAGTGTTGACCTGCCCAACGCAGGCAATCAGATCTTCGTCCCCTCGTCCCTTCCTCCCTACGGCCCCTCATACCTCATCCCTCGTCCCTCATCCTTTCATAATTTCTGAGCGCTTGACACGGCCTCGGCTGACACGAGGTGCCGTACATTGTCAATCGTCATCCTCATCGTTTTAGTGCTTTCACACGGCCGCTGCCGTACCTATGTGCTGACCATTCATCATCATCCTCGTCATCTCTGTGCTTTCCCGCAGCCACTGCTGTGACGAGGTGCTGACCATCGTCATCATTGTCTTCGAAGTGCCTTCACTCAGCCACAGCTGTAACGACGTGCTGTCCATCATCTTCGTTATCTTCTTTGCGCTTTCGCACGGCCACGGCTGTAACCAAGTGCTGACCGTCTTCATCATTATCTTCAAAGCGCTTTCACACAGCCATGGCTGTTGCGAAGTGCTGACCATCATCATCGTCTTCAAAGCGCTTTCACGCAGCCACTGCTGTAACGAAGTGCTGACCTTCATCATCTTTATCTTCGAGGCGCTTTCACCCAGCCACAGCTGTTACGGAGTGCTGACCATCATCATCTTCCTCTTCATCGGTGTTCTCACGCAGCCGCGGCGTGGCTAAGTGTTGACCGTCGTCTTCATCGTCTTCTTCTTTGTCATCGTCGACATCTTCGTCATTTTCATAGTCATCGTCTTCATCATCGTCATCATCCTTTGTTCTTTCGGCTTAGCTCCTCGCTCCCCGTCCGCTTCTTCTCACAGCGGAGCAGTTTCTCACGCTTTCCACGTAGTTTGCCATCTTCCATAGTTCATCTCTCGACATCGTATCCCTCCGTCTGTTCGTTACCTATTCTCGCTCCACCCTCTGGATCCGTCTTTCTACCATCCGGACTTGCTTGTCCGACATGGAATTCATTTCCAGCTCACAAGCGTCTCAGTTCCGTTTTACTTCGGTTTCTTATGGGGTTCCTCGTCCTTGCGATCCTTTGGGGACTGAATGGTCGAAATCATCCACACTGATAACATTACAGTCGTGGACATGATTAACAAGGACCGTTCTCACTCTCTAGTTATCCTGCAGTTTATTCGCAAATTAACTCTAATCTCAGCCCAACATCAGTTCTTGCTCCGAGCCTACTTGGCATACATCCGCAACAACCTCAGTGACTTATTCCAAGCTCACACATGTCCTTGTTTTATTAATCCAGCGACTTTTGGGGTTCATCGTCGGGCTCGGGAAGGAAAACAAGTAAACCGTTCCCGAAGGCCAAACCCCACGCAAGAGTCTTCTCATCCCAAGCCCTTCAGCACTCTCCTCGGACAACATCCTTCAGCTCCACTCATCCCTTCATCCCCTCATCCCTACTTCCATATTCCCTTCATACTCATCCATACTTCCATCCTCTCCTACATTCATTCATCCCCTCATCCCTCCATCCCTTCCTATCATCCCTACTTCCACATTCCTTTCATCTACTCATCCCTACTTTCATCCTCTCCTACATTCATTCATCCCTCCATCCCTTCCTATCATCGCTACTTCCATATTCCCTTCATCTACTCATCCCTACATTCATCCTCTCCTACATTCATTCATCCCCTCATCCCTCCATCCCTACATCCCTTCCAATCATCCCTACTTCCATCTTCCCTTCATCTACTCATCCCTACTTCTCTCCTACATTCATTCATCCCTTCATCCCCTCATCCCTCCATCCCTTATCATCTTTCCTACATCCCCTTTCTTCCCTCAACCCTACAACCCCTCATCCCTCATCTTTTCATCAATAAAAAACTTAAACTTGTGTTTTGTGGCGTGGTTCCTTGCTAATGAAATGGAGTTAATAAGTTAACTTAGGTTCGGGAGCAGGGCCACGCCCAAATCACGCCTCCAATTATCCCACGCAACCTACTTATACCTCGCTCACCTATTCATCTCATCTCAGTTCGTTACGTTTTGTCGACCCCAATCCCCCCTCTCCCTTCTTCCAAGTTTACTCTTCATCCATAACCATGCTTTGCTTTCTCTTGCTCAGGTTTCCGTCCGGGGGGGTTCATCGTCGGGCTCGGGAAGGAAAACAAGTGAACCGTTCCCGAAGGCCAAACCCCACGCAAGAGTCTTCTCATCCCAAGCCCTTCAGCACTCTCCTCGGACAACATCCTTCAGCTCCACTCATCCCTTCATCCCCTCATCCCTACTTCCATATTCCCTTCATACTCATCCATACTTCCATCCTCTCCTACATTCATTCATCCCCTCATCCCTCCATCCCTTCCTATCATCCCTACTTCCACATTCCTTTCATCTACTCATCCCTACTTTCATCCTCTCCTACATTCATTCATCCCTCCATCCCTTCCTATCATCGCTACTTCCATATTCCCTTCATCTACTCATCCCTACATTCATCCTCTCCTACATTCATTCATCCCCTCATCCCTCCATCCCTACATCCCTTCCAATCATCCCTACTTCCATCTTCCCTTCATCTACTCATCCCTACTTCTCTCCTACATTCATTCATCCCTTCATCCCCTCATCCCTCCATCCCTTATCATCTTTCCTACATCCCCTTTCTTCCCTCAACCCTACAACCCCTCATCCCTCATCTTTTCATCAATAAAAAACTTAAACTTGTGTTTTGTGGCGTGGTTCCTTGCTAATGAAATTCCTTTTGGATACTGAAGTCTTTTGTGTCAGAGAGTGGCTCAAATGTTTTTAAATTGTATCTTAAAATGCCTTTTGGCTGCAGCTGTACAGCACATGCACTTTTAACTAACACCGTTCCAATACCCCCCAAAAAATGAAAAAGTCATAATTACTGTAAAAACCAAGTAAACGTCATTCCTGAATGTAGTGGTGGACTTTTCTTTTTAAGGCTTTAGTATTTCTTCTTGTCTTTCTCTAGCTCAAGCAATTTATTAGATTCTGGTCAGAGTTAGAGTTTCTTTATTTGTCCTTCCACCACATTTGGTACATGTGGTGGAACAAAATTGTGTACGACCAACTCCTTGGTCTTCTTCTTCGTCATTTTCTCAAGGTAGTCATGTATTTCAAACTTCTAATATATAACGTTTGCTTGTTGAACATTAAATAGTTTAAGTTGTGCACACTTATGCAACTAAAGCTAATAACCTCCTCCCCTCCTCGTTCTCTTTCATAGTTTGTTTTGTTTGTTCTTTCTTTTTCATGTTTCTGTCGGTGCCTGCCATGACATCAGCACAGGGCCACCAGGTGACCCCACAGATGGCACTTTGACACTCAGATGTGAAATCAGGTGTTGTGCTGTACAAATATGCATATTTAGTGTCACATTATACGGTATATTAACACACAGTGTTTGGGATTCAAGGTAATGTCTAAGTCAACAAAGGAAGGGTGAGGAAGGAGAAACAGAAACAAAAGAACAACTTTGTGAATTAAATGCTTTATTTTTATTTGTCAAGGTAACGGCTGGTGCTGGTGTCAAGAAAACAGGAAGTCTTGCTGCGTTTTGAGCAATTGTTTATAGATTTCTCATCAAGGCCAACAAGATATAATTCTTTTTCTCCCGCTGAGTATTTTCTCATTATTTTCTGTCAGTGTTGTGATCAGTGAACGTCAGCTGGACCTAGAGATCAGTAGAAATCGTTTGCAGAATTTAAACATCATGCAGTTTAGGGTAGATTTATAATTTTGGCAAGACATTTGAGAATCTTTGCACATCAGTGGTGTTTTTTAATGTGGCAGTCCGCTGAAGTTGTTTTGAGACATTTAGTTAAGACAGCCAATGTCAAATTGCAGAAATCAAGAAAAGAAGATTGTTCATTTAATCATATTCTACGTTTGGAGATTGTTCAATTTATTCAGTCAAACAATGTACATTCATTCATGGACCAACCATAATCTTTGATACCATTCATGTTTCTCTTGAGCCAAGAAAGGAGCTAAAACAGCCACACAAAGCTATGAAGACTAAAAAACAGCCACAGCCCTACCAGTAGGAAATATCACAACAAATAAAAAGGTCTGTCATTCCCTAAAATGTTGAACTAAGATCAACTTATGTCGAGAAAAGACAGTTATAGCTGTTTTAGTTCAATCTTGGAGATAACTATGTGCAAGACATGCAACACAGCAAGATTCCATCCCCTCTTTTTTGTGTTTGGTGTAAGTGTTTGGGATAAGTCCCAGTTACCATCACATCGTTTTAGCTCAAAATCTTTAAAATGAATTGGGACAAAACCATATTTGTGTTTTCTTAGGAGAATCAGTTGTGGCAGCCGTTTAGAATCAAACTGATGAAACATTCAGTTGTAAATCTGCACTCAATGATCATTTTCTAAGTTAATAAAACCCATATATTTTGCTAGAATACTAAACAAACGAACGTGCACACAGGTAACAACAACATCACACAACTTTTGCACTTAAGCAGTAGATGCTAATGAGGCAAACTGGTTTTAAGTGCCATGAACCATCCCCCTTCAGTTCAAATCCACTTTATGCAAAATATGTAAAAGTGCAAATTTCCCTCAGACAACATAAAATTGCAAAGTAAAAATAAAATAAAAATCAATTATAATTTTTTTTTATATAATTCAAAAGATGTGTAGCTGGGTACTACAAATATTCTTTTGAGTATTGCTCTGAATCAGATACATTATTTGAATAATAAAATCATCTTTTAATTCAGCCCCGAGGCTCCAAAGACATAGAAACTCTTACAAGCTGATTAAAAATGCTGAGAATGTGAACAATGTGTGTTTTATTGACCTAAAAGACACAGAGCAGACTGACCTTTCCTCAAAATCAAGATTTATGCCAATAAATGAATAAAGCTCCGCTGTTCGTTTGATTTTTTAACCACAATTTGGTTTGTGGCTTGAACTTCACAAAACATGAGTTTTAAGCAGATTAACCTTTTTTATTTATCAGTTGTTGTTCGGTCTTTGACAAAGACATTGAATACTATTTTTTTCTGTTCTATAAACATCTGTATGCATAAAAATATCTGAGCATTAAGGTTGTTCCATATAGAAAATTAAATTTGTGAGCTACACATAATCACAAATGGTTAAAAAAAAAATAGAAAAAGAAAAGACAGAAAGTCAACTGTAAAGACTTCCACTTGGCTGCAAAATTGTTTACCTTTCAAAAATTTCTGCAACATAAATCATCCTTTATTGCTGAATGAATCGATAAAAATACAAGACATGTTATTGTTGAACATTTGCACATTTATTTGCACTAATATACAAGTAACATAATCACAATTTTCTCCAGAATATGTCAAAATAGGTTTATAGGCATCTCAACTCTCCCTGGAAATAAAGTCCATTAAAAGCCAATAAACTCTGATGACTTTATGATGTAGTGACTGAAAACTTCTTGCATCACTGAGACAGAATGCGAGCCAAAGATTGATGGGATGGCACTCTTACCGCCATCCTCTATTGTCTTTTTCTGGCAGGTTGTATATCTGTGTGTCCCTGTAGGCTTGTAGGAGGTATCAGAAGATTTAGATGAGATGGCAAAACTGTTGGAAACACCTCCGAATCACACTCCCACTGGGCCCTCCATCAACAGCAACATTAATGTATAAGCTCTTTATCATCAGACTACCAGAAGTGGGTTTTTTAATAGGAGCCATGCTGTCCTTTAAGGCGCAAAAGGAACGGCAATGCTGCAGTTGCTAATCTGAAATTAAAAGCTGTGTGTGAAGCAGGATTAAAATGTGTAACAAACACTACTAACCCTTTACACTAAAAACCAAGATCAGTGTTATCCCTAAATTTATACATGTTTCAAAATAAATACATCTGTTGCACTCCAAAGATAGCACTAATCCACATTTTTCATGAAATGAAACTATTATATCAGTGAACAATTCTTCACAATCTCATAGTCTCTATTCCATTGTTCTTGTTATTCCAATAAAATAAGACAGCTATGGTTTTGTTTTGATTGGATCCTGTCCCTGTCAGAATGAACTCTACACCAATGTCATTCTGATTCATGAGTTTGTGCCTGCTGTCACTTCAGGTTTATGGCTCATATTGGCAAGTCACTATTTTCACACATTCAAAGCCATTTTAACGGTCTCTCCTTCCTTTTAGAATGATCCATTTATGTCTGCATGAATCAGCATCCCCTTCATTTTACAAATCCAAATGGTGGTGCATGCTGGGGTGAATTCAACAGGATGCATAAAAGATACCCTCATGTCTACACCTTTCTACCTTCAAGCATTACTCCACTGCCTTGTCAGTTTTCAGTGTTTAACTGTTTTTTCCTTGATGTGCAGCTCTGTGTAAAGCAGCTGCTGTAAGTGTCTGTACTTTAACATGTAAGCTGACTCAGCTCAGGTCTGTGGCTCAGATTTAACTGCAGTATAAATCTAAGCAGCACTTAAAATGTGTTGCTTTGCCCCTGATGCGCCGGAGATGCATAGGCTCGCAGTGACAACACGGGTCTGTGAGCAGCTGCCACACAGCAGCATCCAATGACCTCGGTAATAACAACATTTTAATCAATCAGAACAACAAACCAGCCTGATGAAACCACACATTAACTTTTTTTCTTTCACGTGAGAAAAGAATTGCACAAATATTGTCACCAAGTCAGTAAAAGGATGGGGTGCAGAGAGTGTCTGCACCCCATCCTTTTACTGACTGGGTGACAATATGTTCCCAACTGACAATGTTAAACCAGTTTTATTATGATTTTTCACATTATCCATTAGACCGCAATGTATTCATAATGCAGAATCCTCACAATTTTGTCAGAGGAAAAGGGAGTGCAGCTCCAGTAGGCAAGGGGCGTTTCACTTCAGAACAAATTGGGATCACCGATTGGTCAGTTGCTGACAAGCCTACTGGGTTGATTGACAGATGTGTCATGTCAATTGTTGTTTAGTAATTACTTAAGTTCTTTTTCAACATAGTTAAATTTCAAATTATTAGCTTTTATAATTTGTGTTGTCAAATTTTATTTAGTGATGTTGATTACCGGTACGTTTTTTTGCTTAATTAATATGCAACAACTTAAAAAAGGTGAATTTAGTTCCTCATTCAGCATAAATATTGTTATCAAAGTCAAAGTCAACTTTATTGTCAGAACTGCAATATGTACAGGACATACACAGGATTGAAATTGCGTTTCTCTCAGTCCCTCGGTGCAACAGTAACCATTTAAACACTAAAACATTTAATAAACATAAGCATAAAATAGTAAAAGTGTAACACTGTCCTGAGTTTTTGCATAGTAGTATAAAAGTATGAAAATTTACACCAACACTAAAACACTAAACATTTAATGAACATAAGCATAAAATGAAATAATAAAAGTGTAATACTGTCCTGAGTTTTTGCATAGTAGTATAAAAAGTATAAAAAGTATATCTATAAAATAAACTGAAGGTTCTAGCATTGACATTTGCAAAGAGTGGCAAAGCAGCATATGAGTTAATGTACACAGTATATGTATGAGGTAGTTGATGTTGGTATAGAGGCAAAGTGGCATATGCAGTAAGGCACATAAGGCACATTGGGCATCCTTAAATAAGGCTAGTCAGAGAATACTGTATATGTATCAGCAGTAGTGTAGATATAAAAGTAGTGTAAATGTAAACAGTAGTAATAAATGTAAACAGTAGTAATAAATGTAAACAGTATTAATAAATGTAAACAGTGAATGTAAACAGTAGTATGACTATAGGCAGTAATGTAATACAAACATTAGTGCAAATATGAGAAGTAGTGCAAACTGAATGAGCACATGACCGAGAGTTTAGTGAATAACCCGTTTGATGACACAGAGTCCAGTGTTAAAATCTTTGTGTTGTGTGGTAATGTGTGAGAAATATATTATACATATTGTGATAAAAATTATCTGTAACTACAAATTCAGTTTCAGCTATTGAGTTTGATAATTCAAGGATGAATTTCATGGTTGAATATCCATAAAAAGGTATTAACTTGTCATTGATTAGTAAAGTAACCTGGTGCCCCATTTTTAGAGTGTAAATAAGTGTATGGAAAAACAACAACATTGCTCTTACTTTCCTCGCTCATCTTCTACACAAGACAGTGAAACATCACCTACTAGGAATCACTGTCCACCACCTTCGCTGGGATGCAGTTGAAGTTCTCTTTATGGTGTGAGTTGAAGGTACTTCTGAAAGGTTCTTGTGGCATGTGCTCTCAGTCGACCCTTACTGCTTGTTTGGATCTTCCATGTTTGTCCACAGTCTTTCCCCACTATCTGAGCAAACTCACCACCAGATGATGATCAGTTGACACCTCAGCCCTTCTCTTCATTTGAGTGTCCAAAACATATAGCCACAGAACTGATGACATAATTAAAAAGTTTATTATAGATCTGCCACCTAGCGTGTCCTTGCATCATGTGCATATGAACACTCTTATGTTCAAATATGGTGTTAATGATGGACAAACCGTTACTAGCACAGACATCCAACCACAAAAACTCACTTGGGTTCAGATCAGAGAGGCCATTCCTCTACGTCTCATCCCTCCAGGTCACACTGTCGCTACCCATGTGGGCACTGATGTCCCCAGCAGGATGAAACTGAAAGTTATGCACCATAACTCATGTTCCCTGAAGGAAGGGAACGAAGTGCAACATACTTGCTATGGGAATTGCGCCCCCGCGCGATTACCTGAAGGAATATACTCACGCCTTTACGGCTAGGGGCGTCACCGCCGCGCCAGAGGCCCCGCCCTCTGGGTACTTAAGCGGCTTGCGCCCCTCCATCTTTCTCCAAAGTTGCACTTCACCGAGCTTTCAGCATTGAAAAGGGCCAGATATGTTGCACCTCGTTCCCTTCCTTCAGGGAACATGAGTTATGGTGCATAACTTTCAGTTCCCTTTCAGTCTGGTCTCTTGGTGCAACATACTTGCTATGGGAACGTAATCCATTCACGCCCTTGAAATGCTCAGTAAAATGCAGTGAACGTCTGCACTTGACCAGCAGGCATCTCAAGGCTACTTTCTACTGTGTGTTAGAAAGAACAGCCTGAGTGACGTCACTTGCAGTAACATCCAAACTGTAATGCTTTGCAAAAGTGATTAATGAGCTCCAGTTCGCTGCAGCGCAGGTGTCTGCAACTGGTACCGTATTCACCGGTGTATAATACGCAGTATTTTTGCTAATTTGAATGCCCTGCGTATTAAACACCGAAGAGTATTATTTATAGAGTTTTTCCCATATTTTTAGACCCATTTTTCTCTGATTCGCCGTTTCACATTTTGGGCAAAAATGGTGCAGTACCAGTTTTGGCCTCTATGTGCGCTACGGGCAACAGCAGAGGACTCAGAGAGCGAAGAGGAAGAGGGCCACTTCCAGACGTTTCTAGCTCATGTGTCCGAAAAAAGCCTTCTCTGGTCGGGCTGACTCTGTTGCTACCCGCTCCCTGCTATGGATGTAGCTGTTAGCAAGATACCGTAACTCATAAACCACACCGTGGATTTTTAAATCCAGCTGATTTCACATTTGGTTGAGCTCAGGGGACTGTCTGCTATAAAGTCAGGTAAGAAATATATTTTTTAAGCATTTATTTAGCTAATTTAAAGAAACAAAGCGTCCGGTCCGAACCGTCTGCCTAAAATTCGGCGAACTTTTTTTTATTTTATCCAGCTGATTTGAACATTTCGTTAAGCTCAGGAGCACGTCTGCTATATAAGTCAGCTAAGAAATATATTTTTTCTCGCAAAGAAATAATTGTTTTACAGTGTTTCCTTTTGAAGATCTTCGTACTCGCTTGCTTCTGTCGCCGCCATCTTGATTAGGGCAAATGAGGCGATGACGCGTATTAAACACTGAAGCGTATTATTTACGTTTTTTTGTTGTTTATTGTTAATAATTGGACAAAGCATATTAAACACTGGTGCGTATTTTACAACGGCAAATATGGTACACCCTTGAATAATGACCAGGAAGTGGCCAAGCCCCGAGTGGAGTGAGCGTAAACTCCAGAGGGCACCTGTTGACCTTTGCTACTGTACGCCCTTTTAATGGCCTCAGTCACCCAATGTGAGAGGCATTGTTTTGATAGAGCCTTCCCGGTAACAGGTGCTGCAAAGCAGACGAACAGTTGGTTTGTTTTCCTCCATTCGGCTGTTCTCTGCATGTAAGTGCGTAAAGTTCTCACGGGGCAGAAAGCCTTCAGCCTTTCCTGTTCCTGAGTAAGGACAGGAGCAGGTGGGAAGGAAGAAAGATCAAAGTCTAGACTCCTATGGTTCAAAGTCAAGACCTTGGGAGTGTATGCGGGATTAGGCCTTAGTGTGACCTTTGACCCGTCAGGGGCGAATCTGGTACACATTGGATGTACAGACAATGCATGGAGGTCACCCATGTGTTTCGCTGAGCAAAGTGCCAGGAGTAGAGCCGTTTTATAAGATAATAAACAGTGGTGGGCACAGACCGCTAGAGAGCGCTAAAGCGCTATTCCGCTTACAGTGGACCTAAACTTTTTGTCAGCGTTTTTGTGAATTGACTAACTTTTATAATTCATAAGCGGATTTATGCTATTTTTATTTAAAATGCAGTACCGCTAATAACTAATTATCTATCAGTAAAAACCAATAAACTTATTTACAAGCTTTTATGCTGCTTGTTTTTTACCTTTTTCCCCACGTAAACAGCAGAGGAGGAAAGGGTGTGAGGGGGAGGGGGGCAGAGCTGAGAACAGACTCGGCTCTACCATGTAGGTAAATGCCTGGGGGTCCCATTTCAGCAGTGGCCCCGGCCCCGCCTCGCCCCGTGCAGTCACCTACATCACTAACATTGCTCATGCTTGTTAATGTACATTTAACATAAAAATAATTATAGTTACGATGAAAACGATCATTAAATACGCAATAAAAAAACGGTCGATTTCTTTATCCCCCTACTAAAAATGGACTATTCCATCTTGACAACTTCCGGGTCATAGTTGAACTCAGGGGCTAATTCTGTAGCTGGCTGCGCTCGGTGTCTTCATAAATCCATAACCCCGCTGTTTCAAGCCAAATTAACGTGGCCGGATGATTTTATTGTGTGTTTTGTGATGACCATTCGACGGTGAGTCGTTATTTTTATGTATTTTAGTTACTTTTCATTAAATCTGTTGACTACCTATAGACGCTAACTGTGTCTGCCTGTTACACCGGTAGTGCTGGGTTACTAATGAAATCCGTAAATAACACCGCTGTTTCAAGCCAAATTAACGTGGCCGGAGGAGTTTATTGTGTGTTTTGTGTCGACCATTCGACGGCGAGTTGTTAGTTTCATGTATTTTGGGTTACTTTTATGTATAAATGCGGTGGCGACACACCCGTGTATTTGAGATTTAAACGTGGTTTTAGGGATTAAAAGATCATTCTATTTTTTGTTAATTTCGTGGCCCAATAGAATATATGTACGTAAAGTATTAAATAAATCCTTTGATTTTTGTAATTTCATCCTTTTAGGATCATTTTTGTTACTTTACAGTTGGCAGTGTAGTGCAAATATTGATAACGCTGCCGGCTATATATAAATATATATATATATATATATATATATATATATATATATATATATATATATATATATATATATATATATATATATATATATATATATATATATATATATAGTATATATATGTAATAGAATAATGCGGTTGTAAGGTATTTAAACACTTACTGAGTCTGGCATTATTGTAGATGCGCAGTTTATGAGCAGAGTTTAACTGCACAAACTGCCACCAATGCGCGAGTTCTTCCTTTTTCCGATACTAAATTGTTTTTACTGTGATTAGCCAGAAATGTAACTTCACAGGAGACTTCAATTTATATTGGTCTACCAAAAAAATAGACCTTTTATTGAAACTATCACAAAAATTACATTAAACATTTGTATCGATATTAGCTCTGATTTAATAACTACGTTGACAAGAATTCAAATTAAAAACAAACAGACAGTTGGACCTTTCTGTTGGCACATTACTTGACAGTTTAAATGCTTATGAAAAATAAGAAATAGGAGGAAGGAGTACTGGAGCTAAGTTAACTAAAGTTGTTTACTTTGAACCAACCAGGGTGGCAAGCTTTCCCATACGGATCTTAGCTGTACTTCCGACACGTGCAGCATACAAACAACGCCTCTTTACCTGGTGACGAGACGTCTTGCGAGGTGAGGACTGAGAAGTTTGTGGACACTAACGGACTGTGTTGTCCAGTGAGCGTCCAGATGACTTCGTGCGTGTATGACTGGGTCAGACGAGCGGGAGCACGCTTTCACCGGCAGGAACAGACTCCAATCGCACTGGTTGAACTTTCAAAGTAAAACTTCAGAAAACAAATTCTTCAGAAAGGAGTGAATGGATCAAAGTAAGGCTTTACTATGATCCCAGCTGAGACGTGGGTCGTTGACACATGACCGGGCCGTCTCCAGCTTTCCAGAGGGAAGCAAGTTGTCAGTTCGTTCTCCTCGAAACTCTAAAAACAAATGCAGGAAGTGCCCATTTATAGGGAGGCGGGATCTGACCCACCTCCTTAATAACTATTGGCTGGTTTTAACAAAATAAAAGATGGAAGTTTAATTCCATAGGCAGAAAGACTCTTGACGGACAACAGGAAAACTGTTTACATAAACGACCAGGTGGACTGTCCTGTTGAGTCTAGCTTGAAGACAAAACAAGAGAAGGAAGAGAACAGCTCTTACCCTGACTTCTGCCTTAGCGACAGAGTCTGCTTGCTTTTGCAGAAATAAAACCAGCAGAAGGTCACAGTCATGCAAGTAACAGATCATCATTAAAAATGACAAAAATATACTGTAGATCAATTCTGAATTAACACACATTAAAGAGAAAGTTCAATCTGATTAATTAGTGTCCATTAATTCATAATAATTGTTAACCAAAATAGTGTTTACTCGTCTCCTTGAAGGCTTCAAGAAGGTGTAACACTGAGAGTTTCAGAGAGATGCAGAGAGGTGTACTTGAAGGTCAAGCCTAAAATAACAGTGGCTAGGTGTATCACTACATATATAATATAGAAATATATAAATAGCGGATTAGATTAGCTTCCCCTAATTTTCATAAGACATTTGTGCTTTTGAAATTGTGGACCTAAAAAAATTAATAAGCGTTTTAGAAATTGTGGAACTAATTTTTTAATTAGCGGTGCCCACCTTTGATAATAAATATATCTTAACCTCGCTCAGTGGCTCGAATGGGGTGGTCACAGAGAGCCCTCAGAACCAGGCCAAGATCCCAACCAGCGGTCAGGGTCCTGCTGGGTGGTTTAGTCCGAAGGACATCCTCTTCATAAATATTATTATGATTGGATATGCTCTGGGTATCCTGTGTCCCCAGCCTTTGTGATAGGCTGAAATAGCTGATAGGAAAACTTTAATCATTGAATAAGAACAACCTTTTTCCACTAAATCCTGAAGGAAAGTTAAGAGCTGAGCCAAGTCGCATGCATAAGAAATAATATTTCTTTCTGAGCACCAGGCTTCAAAAATACGCCATTTTTGTGCGTATTAAGATTGTGTTGAACCAGCACGGGCATTTTATATGGTTATTACCACATTTTCCGGCAGGCCTGACGCCATCAACCTCTTCTTTTCAGCCAACAAGCTGAGACTTTTGGCAGTTCCTGGCCTAAGTGGCTGTACTGCCCATTCTGGTGACACAGAGGCTGTAAACCCCTGGGGTTCAACCAGGTTAGGAAGAAGGCCTCCTTGCCGACGTGTCCCCAAGTTACCCTGCTCAGGGGTAATTGAGGGCAGATGTAACCTGTCATCCTTATTAGACAGGATTGGAGCAGAAAGCCTATTTTCCTCCTCCAAGTTTGGAGTTCTAGGGATGTGAGACTGCGAGTTATGTAAACTAGCAGATCTCCTGACTCCGATCCATTTTCTGGAGTGGTCCAGTTTACTGGTCCTTGGTCCTTATGTTATGGGTCAAATTGACCCGTTTTAAAGTTTACATTTTTTTTAAAATAGTTAAAAATATTTTTTCTGCATGAAACTTTTTCTATTTGTCTTAATAGTTCCAATCAACATATAAATTGAAAATGATTCACTTTACACATTTGTACCACTCTCTGCGTCTACTTGTTACATCGATACTGTTCGGGTCAATTTGACCCGGCAGTCAAAATGAATGGTAAAAAGGGTAAAAACATTTCCAATTCTATTTGTTTCCTTGAAACTATGAGACATATTTCACTACACACACACACACACGCGCACACACACACACACGCACGCACGCACACACGCACGCACGCACACACACACACACACACACGCACACACACACGCACACACACACACACACACACACATACGCACACACACACGCACACACAC
>JBBPBX010018386.1:10681-45663 GCA_038048925.1 Garcialebias charrua | reverse complement strand
ATATATATATATGGCCTACTGCTACAACCTAAGCAAAATATTTTACTTGTCTCAGTAAAATAGCTTTTTTGAGTTGCCCCTAATAAACTTTTCTGTTTATTTCTCCTCTTGCATTTGAATAGATGACATTCATCAAAAGGAAAAGAGACAAACACACTTTTTAACTAACATGATGACAAGACATTGTGGAGAGTTTTGCCCTAAAACCTTTTAAACTTTTCATTTAATTCTTTTTTTTATATTTATACTGTATACTGTATATACAATGAGTCCAGTTTCCATCCATCCAGAGACTCCGAGGTCATCCAAGCTGACAAAGTGTTTGTGTGTCCAAACGATAACCATGCATTTATGTCATGACGCACATGCTAACACAAATCACAGTGCCTGCTGACCCGTCTTCACTTACAGTGAGTCACATCGGCATGCAGAGTCACACAACTCATGCTGACCCACCCACACAGCCACCTCCCTCACCTACAGTACAAACACACACACACACCACTAACCTCAGGACATAAACCAGATGCACAGCAATGTGTTTCATAAAGACGAGGAATTTCTGGAGGTGGATGTAAAGTAAAACTTGTTTTCAGCAAGGGCGAAAGCAGCTGTTACAACAAAGTGTACGTAAAGTACCTGAAATTAATCAAAGCATCAAACTTGAGAAAAAAAATCCCCATTTTCTTTTATTATGTCTACTATATTGTTACCCTGCAGTTCTGCACGTAGTCTCACAATTACATTGGAAACTTAACTATGCAATAGTCGTGGTAAACTGTGGTATGAAGTAAATGAAAACTGTATATATGATTGGCTTTTAGTTGTTTTATTTTTTTATTATTTGTTTTTTATTTCAACATTTTCTGCCAAACGACCAATATGATTTAAATTTTACTTTTGCACCACATTTATCTCGCAGGTGTAGCTGCTGCTTCACACAACAATACAAGTCTTGATCATTTGAATAATGGTTACAACACATTAGAACAATACTACTGCACAAAATAAAGCATATGAAAGATATTTCTGGGCATTACAGTCTACAGTCTTCACTTCATGGTATATAAAAGTATTTATTTTTGTTTCCTTTAACCATATGAATGAAGTGCTGTATTGTTGAAGGTGAGGTTTAAAAAGGAGAAGTGAGGGAAATAGCAAGTCTGAGACATTTATAATAGCAGATAATTTATCCCATATTTGATAAACAATAAAATATTTTTAACATTTATTAAAACACTATCTTTTTATTGCTACAATCATAAAAGATAAATGGTACATTCAACAGAATGAAGTCAATGATGCACACAAAATTGCGTGTTTAATCATTGTCTTCCTGTCCCAATTCAGACTACAGTACACTGCTAGTCACTTCTGCTGTTTTTCTGAGAATAGCTACACCCAAGATCCTTTTTGTTCAAGACTAAAAACTCATCTAGTCTGCAAGTGAACCACGGCAAGATTTACCAAATAGCAATCATGGGAAAATCCGTCCTGCCTCTACAATTTAAAAAGGTCATTACAATAGTCTAACATGTTAAGTATAATCCATGAACTAGTAAACTTAAGAGTCACATTTATATATATTTTTTATTCCTAACTTTTTTATTTTTAAAACATTAAAAACTTTTGAATCACAATGAAGTAGTCTTTTTTCATAAAGACCCAAAAAGTGTTGTAATTCTCTGTCCCTGTGGCTATACATCAAAGATCACTATTTTTTTCTTTTTTATTTATAAAAAGTTGTCTGATACCTGCATTAGGATCCATAATAGAGAAAAACTGAGTGAAGAGGATCTAATTATTAGATGATAAGTAAATGTACAGCTGCAGATCATCTCTATACTTATGATACTTTATATTTTCGTGAAGAAGAAGAAGAAAAAGCAAGTAAAGACTAAATAATACAAGACCAAGTACTGGGCCTTGGGGTACTCCAAATGCAAGGCTACAGTACCGGTATCTTTGTAAATATTAAATCGTAGATACATCACAAAGAGACTAATAAAGAAGACACTAAAACTATTTTAGGTAAAAGACCTGAATACTGTACTTATCTGATTAATGATCACATGCAGCGGGTTTGCATGTTGTCAGTCCATACAATGGGCGTTATCAACTGTTATCATCCCCATATATAACGGCAAAACTGTCCAATCTACCTCCTAGCATGTTTATTCATTCATTCATTCATTCAACCTTTATTTATACAGGCTAGCCTCGTTGAGTCACGGGGACTCATTTACAAGAGGGACCTGTCTCACTCACACCAAACAACCATCCACTCTCACACTCACACCTAGGGTCAATTTAGAGTCACCAATCAGCCTAACAAGCATGTTTTTTGGTCTGTGGGAGGAAACCGGAGTACCCGGAGGAAACCCACGCATGCACGGGGAGAACATGCAAACTCCACCCAGAAAGGCCCCGGACCGGGATTTGAACCGGCAACCTTCTCGCTGAGAGGCAGCAGCTCTACCAGTTGTGCCACCGTGCTGCCCAAGTTTAAAAGAACGTTATCAGCGTTATTATCGCTGTGAGTAGGCAGCGTGTTTCCGTAAACCCGGAAGTGTAATGTTTTTGTTTTTTCAGCTTATGTAACCGTTTTCCTAAACCTAGCCTTAAAGGACAACACCCACCTTGACAATAACAATTCACCATATTGGACAATTACTGTAGTAGAATATGATGTCTATTTTAATTTTTGCATTTGGGCCAGGCGAGTGTAAAAAAAACAACAACAAAAAAACAACGGAGTCCCGGAAACATCCGGAAACCCCGCCGAAGATTACCGAAGTCCGGAGTGACGTCAATATAGGCTCCACTCAGAAGGCACGAGTGAGTTCGCGATGGAGGCTTATGAGAGTCAGAGTTAAAATTTAAACTCGTGTCCTACATGGCTGCACCAGGTTCTAAATATTTCCTGGTGGGCTGTTGGTTCAGGACCAGTGCTCCATGTTTTTTTTTATTTCTTAGAACTTTTTAATAAGCCGCTAACCCGCCCGCCGCGGACACACCGTCACCCACGCGTGGGCAGCCACTGACACACAGAGGGGACCTCACGTCACCCGCGCGCGGGCAGCCACTGACACACAGAGGGGACCTCACGTCACCCGCGCGCGGGCAGCCACTGACACACAGAGGGGACCTCACGTCACCCGCGCGCGGGCAGCCACTGACACACAGAGGGGACCTCACGTCACCCACGCGCGGGCAGCCACTGACACACAGAGGGGACCTCACGTCACCCGCGCGCGGGCAGCCACTGACACACAGAGGGGACCTCACGTCACCCACGCGCGGGCAGCCACTGACACACAGAGGGGACCTCACGTCACCCACGCGCGGGCAGCCACTGACACACAGAGGGGACCTCACGTCACCCGCGCGCGGGCAGCCACTGACACACAGAGGGGACCTCACGTCACCCACGCGCGGGCAGCCACTGACACACAGAGGGGACCTCACGTCACCCACGCGCGGGCAGCCACTGACACACAGAGGGGACCTCACGTCACCCACGCGCGGGCAGCCACTGACACACAGAGGGGACCTCACGTCACCCGCGCGCGGGCAGCCACTGACACACAGAGGGGACCTCACGTCACCCACGCGCGGGCAGCCACTGACACACAGAGGGGACCTCACGTCACCCACGCGCGGGCAGCCACTGACACACAGAGGGGACCTCATGCGCGGACACACCGTCACACGCACGGTTACAAACAGCAGACACACGTACGCTCCACCAGTTTAAATCCCCTTAAAGATTTTCATGAAAAAAAGGCGTGAATATTACCAAACTATGGATTTAAAAGCCTGCTCTATTATTCATTCTGTTCTGATGTCAAAAATAAAATTGAGCAAAAGACTTGCCCGCAAAACCTCCCAACTGTGGAGGTGCGAGCCTTCTTCTGGACGGTCCATTTTATAAATCCATTATGAATCCTTTTGATTTTGGGTAAATAATGAACACTACCTTCGAGGTATTGCTGCAGAACTAAGCAACACATTGTTTTTATTAGTTGTATTCCTAACTACTCTGGTAGTTTTCTGGTCAGAAATAAGGAAACTACGTTCATGCATGCTTGTTAGCGCTCCGCCTGCATTCAAGGCGGATACTTCAGTGACGTCAATGCCCATATATGGAGAGGGGCAGATTTTTCCGGAGCTGCTGTTAAAATATGCTAAAAATCATGAAATAACACATTTAGCGTTATTTCTCTACAATATCTATAAACGCTCCTGTTTTATAATTTAATTCACTACTAAATATTAATGGCGATGCAATTTGAAAACATGGTGGGTCATGGACTTTAAACCTGACCCAGAGGACCAACCCTAAACCTAACCCCCTTACCCTAGTGCCTAAACCTAACCAAGACCCTAAACCTAAAGGGCGAGATACACTCGAGCGTCCTCACGATACGCCAATACGCAGCGTACGTATGCCCCGTACGCAGCGTAGCCCCGCGTAGCCCCTCAGGGCAAGTACGCGCAAAAGTATTTTTTTACTACGCATACGCGATTCGCATACGCGATGCGCGGTGTCTGACCTAAACTTCCCCGGCTCCGGACTGTTTTGTATGTTACACAAATGAAATAAATTCCTCTTTTTTATCGCTGATCGGGCCTTTTCTTTTGTTTTTTTGCCTAAAGTCAAGTAACCGCTTCTTCCTCCGTTCACTCGATGAATGAAATGAATGAATTCAGGTCCTACCTGGGTGCGCGATGTTTTATATATTCCCTGGTGGGCTGTGGTGGGCTGTGGGCTGCAGGAAAAGCACTCCCTGTTATTATTTTTATTTCTGAGAGAACTTTTTATAACATATATAGTAGAAAGACCGTATCAGAACACCGCAGAAGTCTGAGCGAGCTGCTCACGATAGGTTTCACTTTGAGCTGACTGAAATCTGTCAATCATTTCAGTAGGCGTGTCAAAGTGACCAATCAGCGAGCTCAGTTGAGTCCTCTCCGTGGAGCGAAAAACTAGCGGAAGTGACGATCGGAAGTGACGGTACGGAGGAAATGACGTAGAATTTGGAGCGAAAACACGAGAATCTACGCGAGAACATCAGCCGAGCTGTAGCAGAGGCTCCGTATACGCGCGTATACGGGCATATACGCGCGTATACGGAGTCTGCTTCACTGTATCTCGGCCTTAACCCAAGACCCTTCACTCTAAACCCAACCACGTAGCTAAAGACGGAGCCTGCTGTCATCGCTTGTAACGGTGACAACGTACCTTTAAACCTCTTAGAAGATACAGGAGGAGCAATCTGACCGCTAGGTATGGGGATGATAATAACTGATAACGGCTATTTAATGGTTGATAACATCCGAAGCGGGTGTTCAGCCAATGCAACGGGTAATGACACTGCACTTTGATAAGGCTACTTTGTATTTGTAGTTTCCTTGTAAAAAAGTGTTGTAGACTCGCGATCAGTCAATGATGTACGATCAGTCAATGATGTACCCTGCCTCTTGACTGCTGAAAACAAACACTAGCATATGTTGACCCTGAATACAATTATCTGTGTAATAAAACTGGATTGATAGATGCGACAAAGTACAATGTGTTCTGTTTTGTATCTGTATGAAACCTATTTTTCTTTCTGAGAGGAACTTAAACTACCGGAATTTGGACATGAAGCTTTGCTTCTGTCTCAATGCCACATTATTTCAGTAAAAGAAAAAAGTAGCGACCTGCAAAGATTTTCCTCCTACATGACTTTGCTGGAAGTGCCGGAGACAAGCTAGTTAATGACCTGAGAATCTGAAGGGTACAGAGGTGATACATCCGTCTTTCACTCCATAATTTTTTTTTTTCTGTTTCTGCCGCCCTGCTTTTGCCCTCGTTTGTAACAGATGTGTTTTGCCTGCAATTGCACATGTTCCTTGCAGTTTGGACGTGTTGTGTATAGGATAACTTCTCTTGGCGCTTGTGCTGAATAAGTCTCTCAACTTCGGCCTTGCTGTGCATGACGTCAGTTACAGTTAAAGCAAAAAAATTGCCGTGCTGGAGGGAAATGCATGAAACCTCT
The DNA here is from genome assembly GCA_038048925.1 of Garcialebias charrua. Classification (NCBI taxonomy): domain Eukaryota; kingdom Metazoa; phylum Chordata; class Actinopteri; order Cyprinodontiformes; family Rivulidae; genus Garcialebias; species Garcialebias charrua. The sequence continues at coordinate 39,619 of JBBPBX010018386.1, read as the reverse complement.
TATTAAATGATTTTGTCTTCAACGCAACTTACCTCCACTCTACTCATATACCTCTTAATAGGAGAAAGTAGACTGTAAATGAGGAAAAGAATAATCCGTTTCTGGGCAAAATTAACTCGAACACAAGTACACAAAAGAGCCTTTGAAGCAAACTAATAAATGTGTTATACTGTATATTACATTATTTAACTTCAGCTTTTGATAGCCAAGTCAGCACAGGAAGCATTGTTGACCTGTCCAATAAAAACTTTGAATTTGGACTTTTTCTACAATGAAACACGGCAGCAGCAAATACCATATAACAATCAAGCTCCCCTTTCAAATACTGTATGAGTTATAGCTCTAAAAGCAACAAACACCAGTTCCAGCAGTGTTACAAAGAACTTGCCAGGATTAGTCCGTTTTCCATAAAAGATGTTGCCAGATGAACCACATGTTTGAAATATATGAAGGCTCTTTTGCTCATAAAATGCAGACTTGAAATTTCCAAACATTATGCTTACACGTATGTGAGATTAGAGGTTAGTCAAACTGAACTTTAAGTAAACTGTTTTATGCCAGCTCCCAGTACTAGGCGTTTATGTGACCAGCAGAAGTAGCAGTTTGGAGAATTCACAGTGATTGTGTACATTAGTAGCATCTCTAACTGGTGTGAAACAAAGTTGTAAAGGGAAACCAAGAAGCAGTGCAATCTAACGTAAAAAAATATTCAGACATAGGGTTAAAACTAAAACTGTTCTCAATAAACTAAATTAATCCTGACAACAGCATACTTTTTCCATTGTTTATTTCTGGCACCTCTCATCTATACCAAACATTTTTAGAGGCAAGAATATGTCTGACAATTCACCTGGACAACGTTATTTATTCTTCCTTGATACTTAATCATTGGCTAAGAAAAAAATTGAAGTCATCAGCCAGAAAAATCATATTTAAAAGGTGAAAATTGTGACTGATGACATTTCGCAAGTTCATAAACATACAAGTAAAGATGAGAACTGTTTGGAAAAGTTCTCCTCTTCCCTCTGGTATAAAAATGATGAATGACTTTTTGCACCTTTTCCAACACTGCAATGTTCAACAGATGGTGAGAAAACATCTGCAGGCAGTACTCTAATTAGAGTTTTAAAGTTCCTACTTAACTGGGTTTAATTAAAAGATAGCTGCTCTTACAGCGTTGACACCCTGCGCTGGTTAAACAAGTACACATCCAGGTAATATGTCATATTTTTTGGGGTATAAGTCGCTCCGGAGTATGTCACATCAGTCAAAAAAGCATCATGAAGAGGAAAAAAACATACATACTGGTAAGTCGCTTTGGAGTACAAGGTATAAGTAACATTTATTATGCGCCATCGCTGACCCGTCGCGTTTCAAAACAGCTTCATTTTGCCTGGGCAGCGTGGTAAGTTAGAACCAAAACTAGAAATAACTCTTCCCTTTTTATTCTGTAATAACAGAGACTTTCTTCGTCATTTTAACAATCATCAACTTTTGATTATTTACAATTAGATCTCAGTTTTTGCTGCCTACTCTTTAAAAAGAACATACATTATTTCAGCAAACAAATTCCAACTAAAGCTAAAACTGGGCCTGTAGAAAAACTTTACTTCTAATGCTGGAACGTGTTTGAGCAATCACATTTGGTGCGTGAATGTCATGAGATTTAACTGGAAGTTATGAGTCTACTATAATGCTGTAAGGTATGCGGGGGTGTTTGAGACTATGTTGGAGTGTCAGACACAATATGTGGATTTTTTTTATTGAGTTTATATATGTATATGTTTTGTCTGTGTGGGTGGGTGGCTCAGGATCATGACACAACCAAGTCAGACGGTGTCAAAACAGAAATCAATGGGGAAAAGTTAGAAAAGAACATATTCACTCGTACTAAGTAAAGTTAAGTGATGCATTTTCTTAAAATGTGATGTTTTGTTTGAAAGGTTGTTATGTTCACATAATGTATTACAGGAATAAAAGTTACAATAAAGATTGGGGTGAGAAAATGTGAGCAGATCCTGCTGATTTTTGTAAAAACCTCATTACATGTATTTAAAAAATTTTTGTATATTCCTGCAGGGTGCTTTTATTACAGAACAAGATAAAAGTTTCCACTACGCACATCTCCACTGTGATCGCAGGTCAAGAACATTAGAAGTTATGTCCAGTCAGTTTCAGGATAATCTCATGTAAAATAGTGAATTTAAAAGAGCCACTGCAGCCTTAATACAGCCAATAAAAACTTCTTATTTGGTTCAGATCAATAAAATGTCTAAATATCTTCAAGTAAGCATGCTCTTGTTTGGTTAAAATCATGCAGGTGCCAGCTTTGGATTTGTGTGTGTGTGTTTGTGCTAATGGGTTATTTTCAGGTTATTTAGGATCCATTTTTGTTGTAAAATTAAAGGCAGGTCATGTTCATACTCGACAACCTAAACTTTTATTGTTCTTCGCGTTCAGACAGCCAATTTTCCAGTAAAATCATACAACCCCCACCACTTCCTCCCACAGACGCACACATGCACTGTTTTTTTTTTGTTTGATTTAAAAAAAAAAAACTTTATGTTTTGCCTCACCCTGAGACTCAGTCGCCTCAGTAAATCCAGTCTGTCCAATCGATTAGCCATCCCTCTGTTCACCCCTCCCTAATGTTGGAGCTGTGAGAGGCCGCTGTGCTCCCCACCTGTTCCGTGCAGATAGGCTGTCCTTACGCTTGTTACAGCAAATTAGCGTCCACGACTCACACTAAAAAAGTGACATGTGATAATGTGTGAAAGTCTTAATGAATTCATGCCAGGGGGCTTTTGTTTGCTCCCCCATCGGTGGGTTTTGTGAGTCTAAAAGAACAGTTTGTGGCAGAAAACGGAGTGCAGCGTTCATCTGAAAGGAACTGATAAGACTGAGGAAGCTGAGCTACTGCAGCAGCTGACTATCTCTGCAGCTGAACTGTAGGGACCATCCCTTTGTTTTAAAAAGCTTCCGCCATAGCTACATGCTAATATAACCATGCCTCTGGAAAGTTTTCACTCATTCAAGGTGACTTTGCCCTTTGACTATTTTGAATGAAAATTACTTTGTCTTCTGTAAGTAAGAAGAGCTAATCAATAAGTGTTGGGTGAAGGCATTTTTAAAGTGACACAAACAGTAACAAACACATTTTGGTGTAAAACCTGTTTCTCAGCAGGGCCCTGACACAAAACAGAGGAGAAAAAGAGGAGTCTATCTGTAACAACTCAGTTGTGTGGTCGTGAAAGATCATCTGATCATGGAGCTGGAAAGCATCACACGAGAGTCTATACATTTTATAAAATATTCATTCAACCATTATCTTTACCCGGTTGCAGGGGTCACTAGTGTGCATGTCCAGCCTGAGCGAGAGGCGGGGAACACCCTGGACAGGTCGTAAGTCCATCACAGGGACACATAGAAACAAACAACCATTCACTCTCTCACTCACACCTAGGGACAATTTAGAGCAGGGGTGCCCAAAGTGGGGCCCGCGGGCCAACTTTGGCCCATGAAGCCATTTGATCTGGCCCACCAGGAGCTGTCCTCATTACTATATTAAAATTTTGTAAGCCAAAGCACTGTATTTTAATTCCACCATTGGAATGAATCAACACCACTGGTGTTGGTCCACTGTGTTTTCTGAGGTCCAAGGTCAATGCAGCCATCTACCAGGAAGTTTTAGAGAACGTCATGCTTCCTGCTGCTGACCATCTTTATGGAGATAGTCGCTAAATGCTTTGAAAAACTGGTCATGACCCACATCAAAACAACTATCAACATCAATGAGGACCCTCATCAGTATGCATACTGCGAGAACCGATCAACAGAGGACGCCATCTCCTCTGTGGTCCACACTGCTCTCACCCACCTGGATCAGAAGGACTCATACGTATGCTCTTTGTGGACTTTACATCTGCCTTCAACACCATGATCCCCCAAACCCTGATGGACAAACTATTCACACTAGGACTAAGCCCCTCCATTTGTAACTGGGTCCTAGACTTCTTAACAAATAGACCACAGTCAGTGAGGATCCACAACTTCTCCTCCTCCACCATAACCCTCAGCACTGGCTCTCCTCAAGGATGTGTTTTGAGCCCTCTACTATTCACTCTGCTCACATATGATTGTGCAGCTACCCATCTAGGTTGTCATATTGTAAAGTTTGCAGATGCTACAGCGGTGGTGGGATGCATCACAAACAATGATGAGTCTAGCTACAGGCAGGAGGTGGAACACCTGGAGAGCTGGTGCAAAGAGAATAACCTTCACATCAATGTGAAGAAGACGAAGGAGATGATTGTGGACTTCAGAAGGAACAAACACACCCATGCCCCACTGAACATAGGTGGATCTGCGGTGGAAGTGGTCTCCAGCTACAAGTACTTGGGTGTACACATGAATGATAACCTCAGCTGGAGCAACAACACCACCAGCCTGATCAAGAAAGGTCATCAGAGACTCTACTTCCTCAGACGGCTGAGACGAGCTGGTCTGAGAAGCTCAGTCCTCACCTCCTTCTACAGGTGTGCAGTGGAGAGCATCCTGTGCTCCAGCATCAACGTGTGGCATGGAGGCTGCACAGCTGCAGAAAGAAAAGCTTTACAGAGAGTGGTGAAGGCTGCACAGAAGTCTGTTGGAGTCAGTCTCCCCACCATCACAGACATTTACACCTCCAGATGCAGGAAAAGAGCCACCTGCATCATGAAGGACCCCACTCACCCAGCACACACACTTTTTGCCCCACTCCCCTCAGGAAGGAGGTTGAGGAGCATTAAGTGTAGAACCACTAGACTGAGGAACAGCTTCTACCCTGAGGCTGTTAGACTCATGAATAAATAACCAGAATAATCACTGTGAAATATCACATCATGTTGCTGCTGATCTGTTTCATGTTGCTGCTGATCTGTTTCATGTTGCTGCTGTGTTCATTCGTGTTCATCTGCTCATACAGACTCATGTTCGTGCTGCTTTTTGGAGTAATGTTTTCTATGATATTAGTGCTTAGTGTATTTTTAGTTGATGTTTCTCTTAGTTCATTTCTTAGATGTTATTACTGTTCTTCTCTTACATTTTATTGTTGGATGTAACTGGGACCCTGCGTACATAATCTCGTTTCATCACATGTACCACATGTGGTGTGAATGACAATAAAAATTATCTGACTTTGACTCTGATTTCATTTTCTAACAGGACTTAGCATCTGCACACAGTGCCAAAGCTACCAGCACCTGGTTTAAAGACCATGGTATCCCTGTTCTTAATTGGCCAGCAGACTCGCCTGACCATAACCCCATAGAAAATCTATGGGGTATTGTGAAGAGGAAGATGCGATACACCAGAGCCAACAACTATCAGAGCAACCTGGGCTCTCATAACACCAGAGCAGTGCCACAGACTGATCGACTCCATGACACGTCACATTGCTGCAGTAGTCCAGGCAAAAGGATCCCCAACTAAGTACTGAGTGCTATACATGCTCATACTTTTCATGTTCATACTTTTCAGTTGACCAACATTTCTAAAAAATTATTTTCTTTTATTGGTCTTAAGTAATATTCAAATTTTCTGAGATGCTGAATTTGGGGTTTTCATTAGTTGTCAGTTATAATTTTTTTGTTTTTTTTGTTTTTAGTTTAGTTTATTTATTCATTTTACATTCAATACAAAAATAACTTTACATACAGTATGAAAGAAAAATTTTGGAAAAATAAAAAACGAACATAAAATGAAAGGAGGCAGTGAGAAGAAAAAATCTTATTTTATCTGCACCTTTTTTTCTCAATTACACGAGCAAATTAATCTATAATAACAAAAACAGAGTCCCCGATGGGGGGACTGTTTCTCAATGAGTAAATGAATAATAATATCAACTTCATAATCAGTCCAATTATAGTAAATAGTCCAATAATGTCGGTCCAATAATCAGTCCAATAGTTTACAATACAATATACAATAAAACAGCATTTTAGGCGTTTTTGTATTTTGTCAGCATCTTAGATTCAACCATTTTCTTGAACACAGACAGATGATCATCAACATTAAAAGAAATATACATTTGAAAAATATCAGTCTGTGTGTAATGGATGAATATAACATACATGTTTCACTTTTTGAATAGAATTACTGAAATAAATCAACTTTTTCATGATACATGTATTCTAATTTTATGACCAGCACCTGTACATTTACATATTGAAATTCCAAAATTTATATATTTGTTTTAATTTCCTATATATGACTTATTTGTTATATTTTGTGTTCTGTAATGTTCTTTATACAGAAAGGACGGTTAAATAACTATATAAAAACAAGATTACTTTACTTAAAGATGTTATGATTGCAGGTGTACCCAGACGAAATACCAGAACTGAACAGAGGCCAAGACTCAGATAATCGTTTACAGTGTTTATTTACAGTGGTGTGGATAATAAAGACATCAATGTGAAGGAACGGGAACCTGGGGAGTAGAGGGGGAAATTAAAGGGCTGTCATTGGATGAGTACCGGTACTTGTTATGCTGAATTATTCTTACGGTGAGTAGCAAGAAAACAGACAATCATGAGTAAAACTGGTATTTCTTTGTGAAACTTCCTTTCTGCTGGGAGTAAAATGAAACAACTACAAACCCAAATGAAAACTTCAGTCTGAGTCAGCAGGTGTCTGGTGGACAGCAGCGCAGCGACAAGTTGACACTTCCAGCAGAGACGAACAGTTTCTGTGTGCTGCAATCTATCATCCACATACACAGCGTGTAGATTATTAACCTAATATTCCCTGTGGTAACGTGTGGCAACTAAGAGATGTTTTTACTCCAGCAATTTCTGCACGGTCAGAAATTTCTAAACCATCTGACAGTTTGACCCCGAGGACTCACTGCAACGTACTGAAATACTTAAATGGAAACAGGTATGACTGCGCTTGGCACTGGAGGAGAGTTATGACTGGCAAATGGACAGAACAAACCCAGAACTGTGAGGGAAGGTAAATGTGGACCCTCCTGAAACTTTTTCTTGTTTTTCTTCAGCAACGTTATACTCTATGCAAAACCCTCACAGGCTGGAATCGTTTAGACTAAGCAGAGGAATGTGTGAAGAGTTCAACACTTTAACTAATGGGACTTTTTGTTAGATTTATTAAATTAATATTGGGCAAAAAATAATAAGATTGGATGCCTTGTAAGATATTGTTTATTTAAACGAATCATGCAATCATTTGCAAATTATGATCACTCTAAATTCAGTGGCATGAAACAACATATCAAATGTTGAAAGTGTGAACCTTTTTATTATTCTAATATTGAATGAATAAATAAATGATGACATGTCAGCCCCTTTTTCTTTTGAAGTTCCAATTTCGCAGGTCTTGCCTAACATTGTGTTTGTTCTTTTTTTTTTCATTTGATAAATATTTAACACCTTATAATTTACTTTTATCATGTTGACTTTTGTTTAAAAAGAGCTCAATGAAAATTCATAAACTGGAGGGGAGTTCAAAAGTCCTGAATTCTGTCGATGCGAGCGTCACGTTCTAGAAACAATACCGTTAAAAGTCATCAGATTGTTGGGCTTTTGAAATTCAAATTCAAATTGTCTGCTGATTTATTTAGGAAATAGTGTTGCATGAAAGCAAAATGCCAGGTCGACGGTTGATGCTGATAAACGAGGTTGCTGTGATGAACCCCGTGAGTGTATCTGTTCCTTTTATATTTGATTTGTGCAACGTGGATTAAAGCAATCAAAGGGTAGAAAATGAAAAGGAAGAAGAGACAGTAAGCTGCTGCGGCTTTAAAGAATATAGCATAAAGATTTATATAATACATGACGCTTTGGGCTGACAAATGTTGGTGAACTAAAGTGAAGCAGACATGAACTCTTGATGCAGAAAGGTCAGATGATGCCTTTTAGGTGGGGAGATTTTATAAACCATAGATTTTATCTTATCGATACTTCCACTTTACTTCCCAACTTTTTGTCTAACATATTTGTACTTGTTCATAAAGTTGTGCTGAAATCAGCCAATTTTATTTGAATTTAAAAAGGATAAAATATTCTACATATTTTGAGGATGCTGGAAGAAAACATAGCAGTTGCTTGAAAAACCTGAATATAAAGTTTAAAAGGTTTAGGATCAAACTGTTACATGGTGAGTGGGCTGATGGCTCCATCAAGTGGTGCATTTTGGTTTTCTTCATGAAGGTAAAAGGGTTGTACAGTAATTACTCTTGATTCCCAGCTCTTAAAATATCTGTGCCTTTTGATAACAAACATAAAATCCCATTGTTATTGTAATCTGTTGACGTGTAAAAAAAAAAAAAATTGCATACTTGCCAAATTTTTAATCTTGTCTAAAAACTTGTCGCTTTTGACATTCTAACAGTTTTTTTTTAATCTCCTTTTACTGTAGTTTGCCTTTGCCTTATCCATCCATCATCTTCCTCTTGTTCTGGAGTTGCGTCGTGGGAGCAGCAGCTTGAGCAAGAAGGCCCAGACCTAGACCGAGCCTCTTCAAGCACTTTCGTGAGGACTCAAAGGCATTCCCAGATCAAATCGTAGCATTTTTGGGGTCTTATTCATTCATTCAACCTTTATTTATACAGATTAGTCTCATTGAGCCTCAAGGACTCATTTACAAGAGACACTTGTAACAACTTATAGGTCTCCAAGTTGGACATGCCTGGAAAACTTCCCTAGGGAGTATCCTGATGCAAGTTCACCTGTCCCCCTCTTACAATGCTGTTATTGCTAGTATCACTCGGCCCCTTGTGAATAACAAGCAACCATCAGGATGTTAATGGTCCATAAAGGCTGAGATATACCTCTGCGTACGGCAGTACGCCGTTGTACGCCGTACGTACACAGAGGTACAAGCGTAGCCCCGCAGGGCATGTACGTGCAAAGCTCAAATTTTACGACCGCGTACGCGAGGCGCGTTGTCTCACAATAAACTGCCTGGCCCTGGACTGTTTTGTATGAGACACAAATGTATTAAATTCCCCTTCTTCATCCCTGATCTGGACTTTTCTTTTGTTTTTTTTGCCAAAAGTCAAGTGATTGCTTCCTCCTCCGCTGACTCCATGACTGAAAGGATGAGGAAATGAATGAATTTGTCACGAGCGAACTAAACTCATGTCCAACGTGGCTGCGCGAGGTTCTAAATATTTCCTGGTGTTCTGGTGTGCTGGACCAGCGCTCCCTGTTTTTATTTTATTTTTTAGAACTTTTATTAACATATAAGCACAGAATACCGCATTGGCAGAAGCTGTGTGAAGTGCCTTTTCCCCCTCACCCGACCTGTCAATCAATTCAGTAGGCGTGTCAGCAAATGACCAATCAGCTACCTCAATTTGTCCCGTAGGTAAACGCTCCGCCCTGCTGTTGCTCAAATGACGTCAATAATTTGGAGCGAAAACGCGAGAATTAACGCGAGATTGAACGCAGAGCTGTGCTTGTGAACGCGCGCGTAGAGCGACGTACAGGCCGTATGCAGAGCTATATCTCGGCCTTAAATCATGTGAACAGCTGGTTTGGCTGTCAGCAGCAAACTGGTTGATCAACTACGAGAAGGTGCAATTTGTAAGACTGAGCTGAATACAGCACCTCAGACTAAAGAAGTCTTTCGGAGGAAAGACGAAACATTTCTACATTTTTTTTTTTTAATGTCCAGAGGTAGCCTGGTTAAAACCAGACCCTTGTACTTCACTTCGCTTTGTACTAGGGTCTGGGACTTGTCCCATAGACAACGATTTCTCCGGCAGATTTTTGAATGGACCAATCAGAGAACAGAAGGCGGAGTTTTGTTAGTTTAGCCTGGCGAGGCCAGGCTATTCAGATAAATTGCTCAGAAACCACTCGGTGGATATTTTTTCTGCCACCAGTGTGTAATTATATGGCTCTAATTTACTGACTGTTGGCCTAGATGAAACATTTGAGATAAAATTCGATTTTTTATCATTTATTTTCGTAGCGCACCCGAGGCTGTTTGGAAAATGTCAAACCGAAACTATTTAAATCCAGCAAATTTGACCATTTCGTGAATTGATTTAGGAACTGTTAAGCTCAGGAGCACTTCTGATATAACGTCAGCTAAGAAATATATTTTTTATCAGCAGAGAAATAATAGTTTTTTACCTTGTTTTATTGAAAATTCCTTCGTGGCGGCAGCCATTTTGAATGACGACGTCAGTCGACGTCGTTCAAAACTCCGCCTTCTGCTCTCTGATTGCTCAGGAACACTTCTGATATAACGTCAGCTAAGAAAATATACAGGTATTCCCCGATTTACGAGCGAGATCCGTCACAAGGAGGCGCTCGTAAACCGGAAATCTCGTAATTTGGAACGGCCGCCATTTCTCTCGTAAACCCGGAAGTCCGCTCGTAAATTTCGCCAGCGCACCTAAAAACACTCTATTTTCATCTAAAAACTACTTTTGAGTGCATAAAAATGATCGGAAACGTGTGTTTATATGCTTAACTTGCTAACTGTAGTGAAAAAACACATGAAAACTCAGTATTTTTTTCGTTTTTTCCAAAAATTCAACCCGGAAGTCCGCTCGTAAATTTCGCCAGCGCACCTAAAAACACTCTATTTTCATCTAAAAACTACTTTTGAGTGCATAAAAATGATCGGAAACGTGTGTTTATATGCTTAACTTGCTAACTGTAGTGAAAAAACACATGAAAACTCAGTATTTTTTTCGTTTTTTCCAAAAATTCAACCCGGAAGTCCGCTCGTAAATTTCGCCAGCGCACCTAAAAACACTCTATTTTCATCTAAAAACTACTTTTGAGTGCATAAAAATGATCGGAAACGTGTGTTTATATGCTTAACTTGCTAACTGTAGTGAAAAAACACATGAAAACTCAGTATTTTTTTCGTTTTTTCCAAAAATTCGCAGCTCGTAAGTCTGGAACCTCGCAGATCAGAGCGCTCGTAATTCGGGGACTACCTGTATTTTTCTCAGCAGAGAAATAATAGTTTTTTACCTTGTTTTATTGAAAATTCCTTCGTGGCGGCAGCCATTTTGAATGACGACGTCAGTCGACGTCGTTCAAAACTCCGCCTTCTGCTCTCTGATTGGTCCGGTCAAAAATCTACCGGAGATATCCTTGTCTATGGGAGAAATGCCAGACCCTAGTACAAAGCGAAGTGAAGTACAAGGGTCTGGTTTTAACCAGGCTAGTCCAGAGGACCAGACTTAACTTTTTTAGATTCCCCAGGGAGGTTTCCAATGGGCATCCTTCCCATAAGCCCAAACCACCTCAACTGGCTCCTTTCAATGTGGAGGAGCAGTGGCTCTACTCCAAGTCTCTTCCGAACTGAACTTCTCACACTAAATTTAAGAAGTCCAGCTGCCCTAAAGATAAATTTCATTTTGACCGCCTGTATCCATAATCTCTTTCTTTCTGTCACTACCCAATGATCATGGCCGTCTGAGGACCATGGCCTCAGATTTGGAGGTGCTGATCCTTATCCAGCCGCTTCACACATTGTGAACCACTTCAGTGCTGGAGATCCCAGCACGCTGATCCCAATTGAATCATATCATCTGCAAACAGCAGGGACAGAATCCTGAGGCCAACAAACCTGACTCCCAAAACAGGGGGGCTGCAACCTGTGGCTCTGGAGCCACATGCAGCTCTTTGGTCCCTCTACATCGGCTCTTTCAAGCTTTGGCCAAAAATCTGACATAAAATGGAATTTTATTGGTTATTCAAACAACAAAATGGACTAGTTCAAACAGTTTTCTTGTTATTTATTTTGCAAATATGTGAACACTGGAGCTAGTACAAAGGGAAAAACATAGTTTAACTTGATGCTTTTCCTTTTATACTTTTTTAAATAACTTTCTATTTTAAAATGGCAAATGGACTGTACATGTGCTTATATAGTGCTTTCTATCTAAACAAGATACTCACAGTGCTTTACAATTTTTGTATTACAGAAAAGAGCTGTAAGAATTATCACTAGAAAACATTACTGTCATCCATCCAGTACATTATTTTATCAACTGAAATTATTGAAGTTCCATGATTTGGTTGATTATAATATTTTATCAATTATGTATAGGGCTCAGAACAACAAATTACCTTTAAATATCCAAATGCACTTTGTTAAAAGACAAAGTTGTTATAATCTTAAGGGGACAGAGATGTTTGTAAAACCACAATTCAGAACAAGTTTGAAGGGACGTTCTACCTCAATCCAGGGAATTAGATTATGGAATGGCTTGGAGAATGTAGTTAAAAATGCCAAGTCACTGTTTACATTTAAGAAAATGATCAAAAGGAATTTGTTGAAAAAATATATATGAATTAGCATAATGTGTATTGTATTATTTATTAGTTATGTATTAGTATTAGAAAATTAGAAAGAGTTAGTCATTTTGTACTACTGGTGGAAGATTATTAATGTGTTTTGTATCAATTTTTAGTTATGTATTAGTATTAGAAAATTAGAAAGAGTTAGTCATTTTGTACTACTGGTGAAATATTATTAATGTGTTTTGTATCGATTATTAGTTATGTATTAGTATTAGAAAATTAGAAAGAGTTAGTCATTTTGTACTACTGGTGAAATATTATTATTGTTTAATCTGATTGTTTGAAAAAAGGGGCAGATATAATAAGATTTATTCTTCTTTCTGCTACCTTTCATTTTTTTACATTGTGTACGTATCATTAATGGGATTGTCTTGTATTGTGTTTCTTTTGTAAAAAAATGAACAAACTTAATAAACATAAACATAAACAATACAATCTGTGCCCACATTTACCTCCACACATTCATACAGTACTCTATTACATCTCTACAAGCTAGATGAACAAATCATTCTAAAGAGACTAATCGTGCTTTTAGATCACATTCATACACCGATGGGACACACAGAGGCAATGAGGGGTTCAATATCTTGCCGAGGGACACTTCAACATGCGACTGCATAGTGGTGGAACTGAACCCCCAACTCTCCCATTGGAGCACGACTGCTCTAACCACTCAGCCCTGCCCCCAAATGTGAAGCAATGTGACCAGCTGTTGTTATAAAATGTGCAAAGGGAGTAAATTGGACTTTGGCTGATTTTAACACTTGGGGTCTCCACAGTGAACCTGCTGTTAATTATTGAATAAGATTTCTCAGAGCAATATGGTTCAGAAGTAAGTTGGTTGTTAATAATTTATAGACACTGTTTTCTCAGAGGTGCAGCAATGTCATGTTGGAGGCAGATGCACATAAGTTTCTCTGACTGATGAACTCCAGACTGACTGATGCCTGTAGGCTGTGATAGTCTTTGTTTTAAGCTTGTAAATAAAGACTGCACTACTTTCTGCTGTGAAAAGCAAAAAGATAAACGAAAACTATATCAAATTAAAGGCTAATCCTTGAATGACAGCATCCCACTTGTGAACTTTTTGCCAGTTTTAGCTAAGGATCAACTTCTGTTGAGAGGAGATGGAGGCCATATTTAATTGGGTTGACTCCAAATAATTGTGGGTTTAAAATGCACATAAAAACTTTAAAAGCTAATTTTAAGTATCAGAAAAACTTTATGAGATATTTATCAAACAAAATGACCAGATTGACATAAATAGTTATAGCCAAAGTTTTTGACAAAAAAATATTGCACGTGTTGTGCTCTTAGTATGTGTTGAGAGTCATTCTCAGCTACTACCATACCAAATATTAGCTTAATATTCAGAAAACTGTTTAAAGGTAATATCAAAAAGGGCGTTCAATACAGAACAACTGGACTTTATTTGTAACAGAAAGACGTTTCGCTTCTCATTCGAGGAGCTTTATCAATTCAGTGAGCAGACTGTGAGAGAGGGAGAAGTTATAAACAGTTATCCCAAGTATGTGTGGGTGTTAGCTTCCAATTTACCTATGTTGGTACGTGTCAATGGTTTATCCTGTTTATAACTTCTCCCTCTCTCACAGTCTGCTCACTGAATTGATAAAGCTCCTCGGATGAGAAGCGAAACGTCTTTCTGTTACAAATAAAGTCCAGTTGTTCTGTATTGAACGCCTTTTTTGATTTTATCATGTCCTGGACTACTGAGAATCTTCACCAGCATGTTTAAAGTTAATGCTGTTAGACCTTGATTTGTAACCTTGGGGTGATGAAAGGTGTATGACACTTCTAGGATGCACCCAAGTGCATATGTGTGTACAGACGGACAAAGACTATACGGTACCTTAATATTTCCGCCTTTGACATGTGTATATACAACAATATTGTTAATTTCAGTAGGCTATTGTTTTTCCATCCATAATTCAAGTAATATTATATAATTGCAGGTCAGATGCTGATGGTGTGACACTGGACAGAGCTCATGGTTTTACACATTATTGTTTACTGTAGGTTTCTTTGTTCTCACTGCAGATGTATGGAGCTCAACACTGTCAAACTTTCTTATTGTCTAATCCCCTGAAGCCATTTCATTCCACAACACCAGCAGTCAGTACTGTACTGTTGATTAGGCTAAATGAAGCCACATTACTCCATAAATTCAACCATATGTAAACTCAAGCACCAGCATAATGTCAGACAGTGAAGTTAACGGTTTTAACCTAACAACCTAAGCACCACCATGTGTGCCATTATAAATTGTGGACTTGATTAGAAACCCCTCTGCTGAGTAACTCTGACAGGTCTGCATACATGCACTGAACTCTGAATCCTGTAGCTGAAATACTGCAGACAGATCTATTGTTTCTTTCTTTTTATAAATAGCCCAAAGCGATAAGTAATTTACCCCCATTAAAATACTAAACAGTGAGTCTCTGTGGCCATTAAGGCAAACACAACACTATAGAAACACCAACTCAATTCCTTCTCCTAATTCCAATAAAGCAAGAAAGAAAGATTCAGTATTTGAGCTATATTTAGAAAACTGTGAATCATGTCATTCTCAGCCTTTGCACGTTTGAAGTAGTACTTTTTTATGCGCAAGTACGCAAGGTATAAGAAATGAGGGGTTGCGTGTTCACAAAATGTCACATTTTTGAATAATGATGTAAACTTTATTCATCCAAGTTGACAAACTTTACCCAAGCCGACATCAAATACGTTGGACTTTTTGGCTGTTGGACAAGAGAAATATTCAAGGATTCGAGGTTCTTGTCATATGCACCACATGTGGTACATGAGGTGGAATGAGATTGTGTAGTGTCCCAGTTATCTAACAAAAGTATAAAATGTAAAAGAAAAATAGTAATAAGAGCTAAGATATGAACTGAGAAAAACGTTAAACAAAAAATACGCTAAGCACTTCTTCTTCTTCTTCTTCTTTCGGCTTTTCCCTTTTCAGGGGTCGCCACAGCGAGTCATCCTCTTCCACCTCACTCTGTCCTCCGCATCCTCTGTCCTCACTCCAACTACCTTCATGTCCTCTCTAACTGCATCCATATATCTCCTCTTTGGCCTTCCTCTGTGTCTTTTTCCTGGCAGCTGCATTTCTAACATCCTTCTACCAATATACCCACTGTCCCTCCTCTGGACATGTCCAAACCATCTCAGTCTGGCCTCTCTAACTTTATCTCCCAGTTGTTCAACATGTGCTGTACCTCTGATTATCTCATTCCTGATCTTATCCATCCTTGTCACTCCTAAGGAGAACCTCAGCATCTTCATTTCTGCTACTTCCAGTTCTTTCTCCTGTCTTTTTGTCAATGCCACTGTCTCCAGACCATACANGCATCCATATATCTCCTCTTTGGCCTTCCTCTGTGTCTTTTTCCTGGCAGCTGCATTTCTAACATCCTTCTACCAATATACCCACTGTCCCTCCTCTGGACATGTCCAAACCATCTCAGTCTGGCCTCTCTAACTTTATCTCCCAGTTGTTCAACATGTGCTGTACCTCTGATTATCTCATTCTGATCTTATCATCCTTGTCACTCCTAAGGAGAACCTCAACATCTTCATTTCTGCTACTTCCAGTTCTTCTCCTGTCTTTTTGTCAATGCCACTGTCTCCAGACCATACAATATAGCTGGTCTCACCACGTCTTGTAAACTTTTCCTTTGACCTTTGCTGACACCTTTTTGTCACAAATCACTCCTGAAACTTTTCTCCATCCGCTCCATCCTGCCTGGACTCTCTTTTTCACCTCTTTACCACATTCCCCATTTTCCTGTACAGTGGACCCCAAGTACTTGAAGTCCTGCACCTTTGTGACCTCTGCTCCTTGTAGCCTCACTGTTCCACTGGCCTCCCTCTCATTCACACACATGTACTCTGTCTTACTACGACTGACTTTCATTCCTCTTCTTTCAAGAGCATACCTCCACCTCTCCAAGTTCTCTTCCACTTGTTCCCTGTTCTCACCACAGATCACAATGTCATCTGCAAACATCATAGTCCATGGGGATTCCTGCCTGACCTCATCTGTTAGTCGGTCCATCACCAGAGCAAACAAGAAGGGGCTCAGAGCCGATCCTTGATGCAATCCCACCTCCACCTTGAAGCTATCTGTCACTCCTACAGCACATCTCACCACTGTCCTGCTGTCTTCATACATGTCCTGTACCAGTCTAACATACTTTTCTGCCACTCCAGATTTCCTCATGCAATACCACACCTCCTCTCTTGGCACCCTGTCATATGCTTTTTCTAAATCCACAAACACACAATGGAGTTCTTTCTGACCCTCTCTGTACTTCTCTATCAACATCCTCAAAGCAAAGATGGCATCTGTGGTGCTCTTTCTTGGCATGAAACCATACTGCTGCTCACAGATAGTCACCTCTTGTCTAAGCCTTGCTTCCACAACTCTCTCCCAGATCTTCATCGTGTGGCTCATCAACTTAATTCCCCTGTAGTTGCTACAACTCTGTACATCACCCTTGTTCTTAAAAATGGGAACCAGCACACTTCTTCTCCATTCTTTAGGCATTTTCTCACCCTCAAATATTCCATTAAATATTTGAGTCAAAAACCTCACTGCCACCTCTCCAAGACATTTCCAAACCTCCACTGGTATGTCATCAGGTCCTACTGCCTTCCCCTTCTTCATTCTTTTCAAAGCTTTCCGGACTTCACCCTCACTAATCTTTCCCACTTCCTGGTCCACAGTTTCTATGACCTCCACTCTTCTTTCTCTTTCATTCTCTTCATTCATTAGCTCCTCAAAGTAATCCTTCCATCTTCCCATCACACTCTCCTCACTTGTTAGAACATTCCCATTCCCATCTTTAATAAGCCTAACCTGCTGCACATCCTTTCCAGCCTGATCCCTCTGTCTTGCCAATCGGTACAAGTCCTTCTCGCCCTCTTTAGTGTCCAGTCTCCCATACAACTCATTGTACGCCCTCTGCTTTGCCTTAGCTACTTCCCTCTTTGCTCTATGTCCCATCTCCTTATATTCCTGTCTCCTCTCTTCAGTCCTCTCACTGTCATATTTCTTCTTGGCTAATCTTTTTTCTTTGAATGGCGTCCTGCACTTCACTATTCCACCACCAGGTTTCCTTATCATCCATTTTCTGTCCAGATGACACACCAAGTACCTTCCTACCGGTCTCTCTAATTACTGTTGCTGTAGTAGCCCAGTCACTTGGAAGCTCTTTCTTACCACCCAGAGCCTTTAACAGCTCATCTCTGAATTTCTCACAACATTCTTCCTTCTTTAGCTTCCACCATTTGGTCTTCTTCTCTGATTTTACTCTTTTTCTCTTCTTCGCAACAACAGTCATTCTACACACAACCATCCGATGCTGTCTGGCCACGCTCTCCCCTGCCACAACCTTACAGTCTCCAATCTCCCTCAGGTTTCCTCTTCTACACAGAATGTAGTCGACCTGCGTACTCCTTCCTCCACTCTTATAGGTCACTCTATGTTCCTCCCTCTTTTGGAAATAGGTATTGACTATAGCCATTTCCATTCTCTTGGCAAAATCCACCACCATCTGTCCTTCCTGGTTTCTTTCCTTGACACCAAACCTACCCATCACTTCCTCATCCCCTCTGTTTCCTTCACCAACATGTCCATTCAGGTCTGCTCCAATCACCACTCTTTCCTCCCTGGGAATACTCTCTATCACTTCATCCAAATCTTTCCAAAATGTATCTTTCTCCTCCCCATCACATCCAACCTGTGGAGCATAACCACTGACTATGTTTAGCATCAGACCTTCTACTTCTACCTTCAGACACATCACCCTATCTGACACTCTCTTCACCTCTACTACATTCTTTGCCAACTCCTCCTTCAGGACCACCCCTACTCCATTTCTCTTTCTATCCACACCATGGTAAAACAGTTTGAACCCTGCTCCAATACTGCGAGCCTTGCTGCCCTTCCACTTGGTCTCTTGGACACATAAAACATCTACCTTTCTTCTCTGCATCATGTCAGCCAGCTCTCTACCTTTGCCTGTCATTGTCCCCACATTTAGAGTTGCAACCCTCAGTCCTACATTCTTCACTTTCCTCCTCTCCCTCTGTCTCCTGACACGTTTTCCTCCTCGGCGTCTTCGACTAACAGTAGTACAATTTCCGCCGGCACCCTGTTTGTCAACAGCACCGGTGGCGGACGTTGTTAACCCGGGCCTCGACCGATCCGGTATGGTTTCACTTTGATGAACTCGCATTATGGTTTTGGCAAGTGTTTTACATCGGATGCCATTCCTGACACAACCCTCACCATTTACCCGGGCTTGGGACCGGCACAAGAGATACACTGGCTTGTGCTCCCTAGTGGCTGGTAAAACGCTAAGCACTAATGGTACAAAAACAATACACCAAACAGCAGCACGCAAATGTGTCTGTGCGAGTACAGTAGATGAGTATGAATGAACACAGCAACATGAAACAGATCAGCAGCAACATGAAACAGATCAGCAGCAACATGAAACAGATCAGCAACATGAAACAGATCAGAAGCATGATGCGATTTTTTTCATAGTGGTTATCATGGTTAGATTCATGAGTCTAACGGCCTTGGGGTAGTAGCTGTTCCTCAACCTAGTGGTTCCACAATTGATGCTCCTCAGCCTCCTGCTTGAGGCGAGTGTGGCAAAAAGTTGTGTGTGCTGGGTGAATGGGGTCTTTCATGATGCAAGTGGCCCTCTTCCTGCATCTGGAGGTGTAGAGGTCTGTGATTGTGGGGAGGCTGACTCCAACAGACTTCTGTGCAGCCTTCACCACTCTCTGCAGAGCTTTTCATTCTGCAGCTGTGCAGCCTCCATGCCACATGTTGATGCTGGAGCACAGGATGCTCTCCACTGCACACATGTAGGTGAGGACTGAGCTTCCCAGACCAGCTCGCCTCCACCGCCTGAGGATTAAGCGTATTAAATATGGAGTTTTCACTGGTATTATATGCAGCAGAACTTCTGATAAGAAAAAAAAGTAAAACTGCAGTGTCCCCACAACATTGAGAGTCTTCACTTATCATCTTTGCTTACCAAAACACTCCCAAAACAAGCTACATTT
Organism: Garcialebias charrua; assembly: GCA_038048925.1. Classification (NCBI taxonomy): domain Eukaryota; kingdom Metazoa; phylum Chordata; class Actinopteri; order Cyprinodontiformes; family Rivulidae; genus Garcialebias; species Garcialebias charrua. The sequence goes on along the minus strand of JBBPBX010018386.1, from coordinate 20,177 downwards.
AATGACTTTTGGTTGGGGTTTTCATCTCTTAACATCCTTGTAAGAACAATGGTATGTTAAGAACATACGGGAAACAAAATGTACCTGAAGACAAAAAAAGTAAAGCAGACTTGTTGCCATCTTGCAGAAGGTAACATCAGTGCATCAATGTGTCTTTGTGATATTTAAATGTTGAAATGACTGTTGAGAAAATCATACTATTGGTGGAACCCAATATTGCACATTGATCATGGTGATGAAAAAGGTCTGTTGCCCCCTTTTTTTTAAAGGTATTCTGCATTAAAGAACAACCCTTGAATGGTTTTTATTAGTAAAATATTTACTTTCTTATTTTCTTAATTTTTAAAGGAGTTTAAGGCAGTTTTTATTTCCAATTCAGCTTATAGCAAATGCTGCTGCTTTTCTCTTTAGATACATTCGTTTTAGTTTCTAATGAGATGAGATCATGATTGTTGTTTCATATAGTTTAACACAATTTGTTTGTTCAAGACCAGATGCCCAAAAAACAACATTTATACTGCAACACCCTGCACCTTCTTTCATTCTTTAGAAGTAGGATCATATGTTCACCATAGGAGGGCAGTGTTACATCAGGTGTTCATTTGACAGAAGTTTCATTTCATTTTTTTATTTAACTTTTATTCAAAGAGCAGAGATCATGTCACATGCTTTTTGTTTATTTTTTTTACAATTGCTTGTAGTTTTCTGTACAAATATTCCAAACACGTGTTTTACAGTGGCATTTAAAGATCAATTATTTACCTGATAGCAAACAAAGGCACAGAAAATAAAGAGTACAACACTCAAAATGAAAGCTTCGAAGTCACATTACACTTTTTAAATGTTGGTCTTATGATTGCAAATGTATTATCTTCAAATGCTAATTACTGCAATATTTCAATAAATCAGCTTGCTCCAAAGCAAACACCCTTTTTAACACAAGTTCTGTTTCCTTTATTGAACATGATTTAGTTGACAAACAGAAGCATTATACTGTAGTACACTGAAAAGAGCCTACTATTGCTAAACAAGGCATATGGACAGAATAAAGGCACAAAACATATTATATTATTCACATCTGGACCCAGTTAAGCACCAAGTTCAAATGTTAAACATTTTCTCTGCACAACAGGTGGTACAGATGTTGTTGAGAGGATCAAAAACTTTAAATTTTATGTTAAATGTGTTGTTCTTTCTTTGTTTTGTGAGAAAATCTTAACCTTCCTCATGAAATGCATGGGATTTGATTGCTGTATTACTTTATTTCATTGTTAAAACAAACAACACACAAACTAGTAAAACATTTACTGGCTTTAACAGTCAGGATTTGAATATGAGTGCAAGGCTCAGAAATGTCAGTTAATCATTTCTTACTCTGTGTACTAAAATAGGCCCTTTGGCAGAAAGGAGCATGATTTTACCTTAATGAAGGTATTAAACCCCCCCAAATTACTCAATTTATTTTTAAAGTGCAAGGTTAAACATACTATTGTTATACATGTATTGTACTTTATTTTATTTTTTCCTTATGGACTTTAAGGGCGGCAGTGGCTGATTGGTTAGAGCAGTTGTCCTCTAATGCAAGAGTTGGGGTTTCAAATCCACCAGCAGTCACATGCCAAAGTGTCCTTAGGCAAGACACTGAACCCCTCATTGTCTCTGGTGTGTGTCCCATCGGTGTATGAATGTGATAAAGCACTGATTATTCTCTTTAGAATTATTTGTTCAATTAGCTTTGTATAGAAATAGTAGAGTGCTGCATGAATGGGTAAATGAGGGCACCGATTGTGTTGTAGAGTGCTTTGAGAGGCGCTAGACGTGCTGTCCATTTCTCATTTAAACATAACATTATTGCGCAGCCCAATTTTTAACTGGTACTGGCCATAGAGAGCACATTACTCCACTTTTGGCCTCCCTGCACTGGCTACCCATTCACCTTCGGATCCAGTTCAAAATACTCATGTATGATTTTAAATCTCTGAACAGTTCTGCCCCATCCTATCTCACTGATCCTCTGCAGCCATGTGTCCCACCACGCTCACTGGGGTCAGCAGACCAGATGTTTCTTTCAGTTCCAGAAACCGGCCGTAAGCTCAGAGGTGACAGGGCTTTCTCTGTTGCAGGTCCAAGACTGTGGAATGAGTTGCCACTGCGTATCAGGCAGGCTCCCACACTCACAGTCGTAAGTCTCGCTTGAAAACCCACTTCTATTCTCTTGCCTTTAAAGGTTCAGTCTGCAGTTTCTGTAGAACTGCAGCACTTAGAAAAATTTTCAACAGGCAAAGCATTCTGATCCCTCCCCCTCAGAGCCATATATGGCTCTGCTCTCCCATGGTCTGCTGAAATTCAAATTCAAGCTCTGTTTTTATTGGCTGATTCAAATTCAAGCTCTGTTTTTATTGGCTGGTTACAAACTCTGTTTTTATTGGCTGGTTAATGGCGGGTCACTTTTTCTTTTTAGAAATGCCTATTTACCACCTGGAGAAGCAAGGGGACAATATTTTTTTAGTTTTTTTCAGAGATTACCTCTCTAACATCAGTCTAGTGACAGAGTGAAGAAATATGTTAAAAATATATTGTTAGAAAAGTTACATATAGCAGCTTTAACACGGTGTGATTTGTTTGGATCCTGTCTGTATTCTACAGTATTGGCTATGTAGTTATTATCTGCTGCTATTTGTATCTATATTTTTACTTTATGTTTTCCTGTTTGCTGTGCTTGTTTTTTTCTATTGTACAGCACTTTGGTTGGCCTTGTTGCTGTTTTAAGCGCTCTATAAATAAATTGGTATGGTATGGTAACCCCTTTTTTTGCCCACAGCTGAAAGTGATGCTATTAAGTGCTTTCATCTGTGGTTGTCTGTAGTTTTAACAAAATGTCACATGAAACAATTGGTGGATTTAAAAATTTTTTAAACCCTTGCAAAGTAATCACTGGATGTACCTCTATAACTGAGTAAAGTTTAGTCATCCCAATTCAAGATGACTGCCACAGCTAGTCAACATTAGCCAATGCTAAAAAATAGCTAATTTTAGAAATGGTAGTAGGTGGAAGTAATCCCCAAAACATATTCTGTGCTATAAATTGTACAAGATCTTTGCTTAAAACACTATCATTAACTTTTAAATAAACTTTGATAGCAAAAAAATGTTTTGAAACGCAGAATAGAATTTAGTGAAACTCTGAAAATAACCATTGGATGGACATTTACGTCATGATCATTCGAAGTAAACCCAATTCAAGATGGCTGCCACGGCTAATCTACCTTAGCAAAGACGAAGAAATGTCTATAACAGTAAATTTTACAGATCTTGTGCTAATTTTGGTGTTGTAGTAGCTGGACGTCAGTTAGAAGATGCAAACCAAACCTTCTCCACCTGCTCCTTTCCAAGCTCCCAGAGTTGTTGGAGAATATGTTTGCCTTTCCTGGACGTAATCATCAGGTACTCTACATTTTCTGGGTGCAACGTCACAGAATAATGAGCTAAAACCATAGACTGACAGAAGCGGGACAGCACCAGCAAAAACAGGCAATCTTTCTCATCCTGATTGAGGGGAATGACGCTTTCAAAGCCTGCAAGAACCGGTCGACCCACCTCAACAGGCTCAGGATGCTCAATCATCATGTACATTATGGTGATGGCGAGTTCATGGATGTAGTAGCCAGAGTTCATGTCTGAAAAATCAAGGATGCCAGAAATCTTGTGTCCACCACTACTATCATCTGGTTGCACAAGTATATTGAGGTCGTTGAAGTCACCATGGTTAATGCCTTAAAAAAATACAGAAAATGTATTCCATCAGTCAAAAACAATCCCATGAGGAATATTTTGTTTGTATCAAGCCTGGGAGTATGACCAGTATAGAGTCCATATGAATGTGATTAAAAACAACTACCGTATTTTCCGGAATATAGGTTGTGGCTTTTTATCATTTTTGCATGCCCTGCGACCTATATTCAGGTGCAACCTATTTATGGCTTTTTATAAAATAGGCTGATTTGTAATCATTTATTAACAAAAATTAAACTGAGACACACTCTTACAATAATGTCAGCTAACAAATATATATTTTTAGGTGTTTATCCTGCTAAAATTAAAATACCGGTACATGCAGGTCTGTTCGCTGCTACTGCATGTCTGGTGCTGCGCGTGCACGTTTTGTTTCATCAGACGTAGCGAAACAAATTTTTTAAATCCAGCTCATTTCACAATTACGTTCATTTATTAAAGAAAAGTTCAGCTCAGACACATATTTGCTATAATTTTTATCAAACAAATAATTGTTTTTAAGTGTTAATCTTCTTAAAAGCCTTGCTGTGCGCTCTTGTGGCAGACATTTGCAGCAGAGCTAAACACGGTCCACATTTTGACGTAGGTGCGACCTATATTCAGGTGCGACCTATATATGGATTTTTCCAATTCTTTGGCAATAATTGGACAATGCGACCTATATTCAGGTGCAACCTATATTCCGGAAAATACAGTAATCAAAAGTCAAAAGTTAAATACCATATTTTTCAGCATATAAGTTGCAGCTTTTTGTATAAATTTGCAAGTCTTGCGACTTATACACCGAAACGACTAATATGCATTTCCCCCCATATTTTTAACCCAATTTTTGGCTGAGATCTGATGATTTCATTCAATCTGACATGGAAAATATTAAACATAACCATTTGCAGCCGCTAGAGGGCCCTTGAGCATTATGGCAAGCCAATTGTCTCATTTATAGGTCAAAGTGGCCATGAATAAGACACTTGGCTTTCCATAGTGACAACCTTCGTTTCGCTCCAGAACTCCTGGAGCAAACGTCAAATCAGCTGCATTTCGCCAGGCTGCCCAGGCGAAATGCAGCTGATTTGACCATTAAAGTGCATTTATTAAGGAAATGTTCAACTGAGACACACTTTTGCTATACTATCGGGCAAACAAATAATTGTTTTTAAGCGTTAATGTTGTTAAATTCTTGTTAAAGTCCTCCCGTGAATGCTCCCGCGGCCGCCATATGGCAGCCAATCGATTTTTGGCACAACACTAGCTCACATTTCCGGGTGGTCAGCAATGACACATAACAAATGCGACGCGTCAGCAGTGACGCATAATAGATGTGACTTATACGGCAAAGCAACTTATTTATATTGTTTTCCACTTCATTAGACAAATTTGAAATTATGTGACTTATACGGCGTTGAGACATGTACGGCGGAAAATATGGTAAAACTCACATTTGCGAAAGTTGGACCGTTTGGTTTCCACGGAGGTCTTGTAATGATGAATGACAGACTTCACAATCTTCTGTAGAGGATCACCATCTAATACACTGAGGTATGACTCCAGAAGGACAACGTTTGACAGACTCCATATGAATTTCTCTCTCTGCAGAATGCTGAGATTTGGGTGTTCCATCTGAAAAGCAGCAAAAAAAAGACTAAATACCAATAAGATGAGAATAAACCTTTCTTGTCAGTTGTGTACTATTTCACAAATATTAGGAAGACAAATACTTAATCATGAACATAAACATTTCCATTAAAACAATGTTTGCCTATAACATCACTTGTTTTTTCTAAACTGACGTGAATGCAAAAGTCCCAAACCTTTTGAAAGATTTCGTCCATTCTAGCGGCCATCTTGCCAACTTCATATAATAACTCAGGAGTTAAAGGAACCTTAGAGATGGTCACCCCTGGTGCATAAGTCAACAGCCGCACAAGGTACTTCTTACAGCCGTATCCACAGTCTGACAAAAGTAAATACAAATTTTACTATCACCACCAGTCTTAAGCCTCATGTATGAGCCAGTGTGTTCTGGTTTCACTCAAGAAGACATTTCTCATCACTGGAACACTTGAATATTAATATAACTGAGGATGTGAACCTGTGACTCTCAGCACAGTGATTTAAGCTACAGATTTTAAAAAAATTTTGCCTTAAGGCTGGAGTTGTACCAGTACATACTGTAATAACAGTATATACGACTCCAACCTTAAGGCAAAAATGTAAATCTGTAATAACAGTATGTGCTACTCATAATAAAGTACTGTCATAATTTAGAAAAATGGAGACATATCCCACACTGAATTACAGATTTACACACTGCTCTGGATTAAAATATGATGATGCATCACCACATTGAAGTTAAATCACCAAATACAAGAAATGTATATTTAAATATTTGTATTTAAATCACATCACATATATTCTATAGATGTGACTTGTCCATGACGCGACCCCAAAAAAGTTTTGTACATGTTAAGTGCTGTGTTGGTCCTATGTATGGGTGGTCAACAACAAAAAACACATTCAAAGTCCATCTGGAGATAATCTGTAAAGTTATTTTCATTAATTCTAAGTAATTAAACTACGAGTGTATGTTGCAACAGTGATAAGGCAGATGGGTCAGTGCTATTTGAACACATGAACTCAACCTGATCATCTAGAATAACAATGACTGGTAATCCTTCAGCTCTATTGTCAATAACATTATACTTTCAATCAGATTTATTCAAACTTCTCCCTGCTTTAGTGAACAAACATTAAATACAAAATATTAGTTGTTTTATTGCTCCATACCCCTTTCTTCCAGACTCATGAGCTGTCCTGACTTGGTGGGAACGGCTGTTTGAGACGGAAGTCCATTCTGGTGGAGAAAAGACATGGCGTACGTCTGCACCTCGACCAGGCTGGTGTTCTTACTGTCCTCCGAGTTCATGATCTTTAGGACGTACTCGCCACCCTCAATGGGTGCCACGTAGAAGTTCTGGTCATCGTAGCTGGGCAGAGATCGGATTTCTCGTGGGGTCAGGTCGAACAGCTTCTTCACCATCTCAGACACCTGAATCTTGGTCAACTTGGGCTTGGCATGCTTCAATGACATGTTTGCTAAATAAACAGACGCAATAAGAAGGTTTAAGTAAATTAATTTTTAACTCATGGCTTCAAAGAGACTTGTCTGTCTTTGGTAGAGTTCTTCTGTCTAAAGCGGAAGGCTTATCTCGTTTTGTATATCCATCCTTATCTCTTTTTGTGAATGATTCTACAGCTGCAGAAGTCAACAAAAAAAATTTAAATTTCATTTGGAAGAATAAATCACATAAACTTAAGAAAGGTGTACTCTCAAACAGTAAAGCAGAAGGTGGTCTTGAAGTCCTAGATTATTTTGATACCATCAACACCTTCAAGGTTAACTGGTTAAAAAAATGTCTTATAAATCCTGATTCATTGTGGTTTTTCATACCAAACCATATATTTAACCGAATAGGAGGCCTGTCTTTTCTTTTGAAATGTAACTTTTTACCCAACAAATTACCCATCAAATTATCCAAATTTCATCAACAAGCCCTCCTAGCTTGGAAACTAGCTTTTGTCCACAATTTTTCACCTCATAAAGCTCTCCTCTGGAATAACTGCAATATTTTGATTAGGAATAAATCAATATTTTCTCTTAACTGGTTCAAAAAAGACATCAACCACATCCTTAACCTTTTTGATAATGCTGGCAATATGTTGTCTTATGAGAACTTTATGTCCGTCCATGGTTTTCCTATTCCTTTCAGATAATTTAAGATGATAACCAATGCTATTCCCAAAGAATTAATTCAACTTGTTAAAAGTCACTTATGTTACAGTGAGTTTACGAAAACTCTACCCACGCTCACTCTGGAAGGAATTAAACTTACAGATAAAAAATGTAACAATAGACACATACGCCAGTGCTTTCATAAGAAAAAATATGTGGCTCCCAGAGGTAAATTTTATTGGAGAGCTCAAATTGATAACATAAATTGGAGAAGGGCCTGGCTCTTACCCCACAAGTTCTGTATTTCTAACAAAGCTAAAGAAGTACACTTTAAAATTTTACACAACATATATCCCGTGAACTGTATCATTGCTAAATTCACAGATATCAATGACTCTTGTACTTTTTGTAAAAATAACTCAGAAACTATATCACATTTATTTTTTACTTGTGACATATCCAAGAAATTTTGGAGTGACCTTGAATCTCACATTTTTCAATCGACTAAAATTGCATGCACATTAAATCTCCAAAATATTATTTGCTATTATACTAACTCTGAAAATTGTAAGTTTGAACATTTACTCAATTTTATCATTTTATATGCCAAATTTTTTATCCATAAACAAAAATTTGCTAACTCAATACCGAATTTTATTCATTTTCAGTCAGAGCTAAAATATCTGATTGACTCCTTAAATTGATTAATAACAAAAAAAGCTAATTTGTTTCTTTCTAATTACAAATTATTTTTTCCAGAATCCTCTGACTAAGTTTTCATTTTATTCTCTGTTTTTAAATAGTATCTCTGTTTATAATATATAATTTGTCCTGCTTGTTTTACAACGGACTTTGTTTACATGTCTCGTTACTGTTTTGGTGGTGCTGTTTGTTAATTACAATACCTGTTTGTTTTGTACATTTTGTTCTATAATTAAAAAAAAAGTTTAAGTGGGGTTATTACAAATTAGAAGACAAACATTAGGCATCTTATATATAACATGAATAGTGTTTTAAGAAAAATGATTTTTTTATTGCTATTAACTCATTTGTTAAAATTATTATTTGATTAGATCTGTTTTTAAGGCTTCTTTTGCTAAACAATTAATCAGTAAGATCAATAAATTAGTTTATTATCTGCAACGATTACTCTATATAGAAGTTTTTTTCTAAGTAATTATTATTTTAATAGTAAAAATCACTGCAGCTCGAATCATGCCTCCAGCTGGATGGTAAAAGTTTTCAGAGCAAATTTACTTTGGAAATCCCCGCGGCCGCATGCTCGATGCTTGCTGACGTTTCCAAAAAGCGGATAGCAAATAACAATAATCAGTAAAAAGACCAACAAAAGGGTCAACCAGTGAAATGAGTCGCTCTGAAGAGACGCATGCAAGAAACCTTACCGTTTGGACAAAATATACAACCACCCTGAGCGTAGCTGCTGCCCCACGTGACCACAAACCTACATCTACAGAAAGATGCGCATGTGACCATAGATATCATATATAGAACATATATAGAACACTAGATACCGCATGGCCCGCTCTCGCCTATTGGAGCTGACGAGATTTCAGGCGGCCATCTTGGCGCTGTCGTCCGCTCCACTCAGCCTTATATATTTGGCTGGCACAATAAAGTATCAGCGCATTTAATCAATCATAACACGCTGAATAGTAATCCCATTGCCACATATTTAAATGTTAGGCATACAGCTATTAAAACTGCATGTATAGGAACATATATTTTAGCATATTTAAATAATTTTGGTGGAATACCATACTTAATTATATGACATGTTTAGCAAGATGCAACCAAAGATGCAATTTATTCACACACACATTATGTATACATATTAGATACTGTAATTATATATACAGTATATATATATACAGTATAAATATATATATATATATATATATATATATATATATATATATATATATATATATATAATATATATATACTATATATATA